>SNQJ01S0056218.1:4802-26176 GCA_010110895.2 Picea sitchensis
ACTCAATGTGGGAAATCTGATAACTTCACTGGGGTACTGAACAGGCTCGTTGGCAGTGAAGAAATGTCTACATATCTGATAGGTTGTTATACATGAATTACAAGATGCTCTAACAACTATTCCTCTTTCGGCTGGATCTACATTATAAGCTTATGGGATCCCCTAATTTGAAACATTAGAATTACTTTACCTTGATGCAAACAGAATCAAATAAAACCTGCTAGAATGGTTGATTTTGTTTTGATTATCTTACACAATTCTGAGGTCAGTTTTAGAGAAGGAAATCTTTTGTAAGCCTAACTCAAGATCACTGGATTTTTTAGTTTTGAAGAGTTTTATAAATTAAGGTTGAAGTCTTAAAGTCTCGTTTTGAGTTTTCTCCAAAATGTGTTTCTCAGAGCTGCATTAATGACTCAATTATCCAACGAAGGCACTTGGTCTACATGTTCTTCTCGTCCCGCAAGGAGACGAGATCCCTAGATGGAGCCTATGTTGAAACACAGTTTATTTTTTCTTCTTTTAACCTTAAACTCAATTTTTCTTTGGTTATGGAGCCGCCCTTAGTTCTAAAAAGTATTTCAAGAGTTTTGGGTTTCGGGGTTCGGCTATTCACAAAGTATGATTTTTAAATAACAACTCCAAAGTCCCGATACCGAAGTCTTGAAAAGTGATTGTTTAAAATAAATTAAACCGAATTAAAAGGAATAATTAAAAACATTTAACAACTTTCTAATCTTTTCGTATTTTCTTTTTTGGCCATCTGAACTTAAACAATAGTTCAAAGTCCTTATGCGTTTTTTTTACGAAATCCCTTTTTAATCGTGATTAATTAAATTTTAAACTGACTTAACAAATCGTTAATCAATCGCATTTCGGAAAATCAAAGAGTTATCACTCTTTCCAACTCAAAAAACCCTGAAGCCCGTAATCTTTAAAGTATTAAGAACTTAAGAATAATTAACTTAACATTAAAACAGGGTTAATGATATTAAATGACTTTTCGCGTTTTGCTATTCAGGAGTTTTCGAAGACATTCTTTTCGAAATCCCAATTTTGAATCGTCGATATTTGGCAACAATTATTATAAATTAATGAAATATATTATAGTGTAAGACACGTATCTCTAGACATATTCTCCTCATTAAGGCGAATGAATTTATTGGTTGTAGAAATCACAGTCTAATTAAGGAAGTCTAAAGGCGAATAAAGGTTTCTAATTCAAATTTCTTTCTCACTTTCAGTAAATTAGCAATTTGTATATGAGAAAAATTACACCTTCTTCTCTGTAACAACTACTCGCTTCTTATCACCGGTATCATGGCACCCAGGAAAACGCAGAAAAAGAATGATGACGTCGGTGAAAGCTTAGGTCCAAATTCGGATGTTATATCTAATACTACACCACATGTTGTAGATTCGGTCCGGTCCTGGATGCATACTTTTGAACTATTGAAGCATGAGGTTAGGAATTGCCTCGACGATTTCGGAAACAAAAAGACTGAAAATAAACTTAGAGATATAGCAGAGGTCGAGCTCCATAAAATAGCCACACGGCCTAAGATCATGCCATAAAATGGCATTATAAACTGGGCTTTGATGAACACCGATGTGAAGACCAGAAGTATCACGAACCATCAAAAGGTCCTCGTTGGATCATTCAGGCCAGAACATATTCAAGTAATGTATAAGCTGTCCTTTGTTTCTAAATATATTTATCATGTTGAATTCATAGAATAATTTCAAAGAAAGGATTGTACATAATTTGACCAAACATCTCCATATATAATCAAAGAATGGTGGGGAATTCCAACAAAATTTAGAGCTGATACCCATGGCATCTATGCCACGACATCGTTAAATGAATACATAGTTTATATAGAAATGATGTTATGTAGATTATTTGGGAGGAAAATCCCTACCCATTTCCCCACAGAATGGGTGCCAATCATACACGAGGTAGCCGAGGGTTACACTTTCAACTGGGATAAGATTTTATCAGATAACCTAACCAAGGAGATTGCAAAGTACCAAACGACAAAGTCAAAGGGACAGCCTGCATCTTTTTATATGTCTGCATATATTATGGACGCTATATGTTATATGACCTCTTTCCCTTTGATGAATTGGAACTGGAATTCAACTTGTGTAGAACCAATCCATATCTATCACTCTCAACTATGGGAAGAGAAAGCAAAAGATTTATTTTACGATATCTATCACTATGTAGTGATACCTGTGCATCAAATATTGTATGGATACCCACCCCCTCGGATTTCAGAGAAAAATATGGGAAACCTCAAAACAGTTGTTGATTGGTTTATTGAAGATAATTTTTCTTATGTTAGAGTCTTCAGTTGTTCCATTCCCCCGCATGCTCTCCCTAAATTTATCCCTGACAGACTGGTGTGCAAGGAAGTGGCATACCATATAATAACAGGAGGCATTGGTACACATTTAAAAGTAGCTCAGAAGAAATTATGGCCAGTTTTTCCTATACAGATTGGGAATTTTTCATTGCTTAATCTTGGTCATTCTAAAGTGGAAGCCGCAACATTAGAATACATTAAGATGGTATATATTGAACTCAAAAAGAACGACCCATACCAAATTGTAGGAAATCATCTAGCTCATTGCAACATGAAAACGTTTGAGCATGAAGACTTCCCCTATGACAACATATTCAAAGGATCCATAGCCTATGAGGAGATATTAGAGAGATTCCAGGCATTACCCCCTGACCTTCAGACCATCTTTCTTGCTTTCCAAAAGCACAGACGAAGTGGGTTGCCAAAAATACTACAAGGGGAATCAATAACCTCTCCTTCGGAACAAGAGATACCTCCAGGTTTCGAATCAAAATATCAAGATAAAGGGACTATAGAGGAGAACTCAAAGAATCCCAAAGGGTCTTCACAAAGATTAGAAACATCGTGGATAAAGCATCCAGGGTCTGAAACAAATTCCAAATCCGAGACTCCTTTAAAATCAGATCAAACGATTCATCCTTCATCATCAACTATCCATGTTGATAGTCCCAAAACAACAGAAGGAACACAACTCATAGAGTTGGGCAGCCCTATTGCATAATTGACTCCTTTACAATCAACTTTTGGGACTCCCCATCTAGAAATTATATATGTAAGTGACCTTACTCCAATATCTAGAGAAGAGATACCTTCCTCTAACTACTTTTTCAGTAAGAAGAGGAAAGTTGTAGTGAAATAGGAATTGCATTTGAAAGAAGGAAGAATGGCAAAGAAACACACAGTGCTCGTAGATGGACAAAACCTAGAAGAGGAATATTTCGCCACAGAGGTAGCAGGCTCTATGGGAGCTTTGGCAACAACTGACTTATTTTTAGTTGACAATCTGAGCACAAGGCTGAAGCATAAGAATCAGATGATAGCCCAGTTGCAGAGTCAAATAAAGAACTCAGAGAGTAGTATTAGAGAGGAGATAAACAAAGGGATCGAACAAGCTAGAGTCGTTGACAAACAAGAAATCCAACTTCTCAGGTCTAGCTTGGATGAGATGTATAAGAAGATGCAAGACAGTCAAGGGAAGGTCATCCAGTAGGAAGAATTAGAGAGGTAGTTGTAGGATAGGTTGAATTCTATTCAAAATCAGGTGATAGATTTAAAAAAATTCCAAGCCCAAGCACTAGAGGTGCATATGAAGATAGAAGCAGAGAAACAAAGATTGATTTCTAAAGTAGAGGTTATTCATAACTATTTTCGAGAAGTAATTCAATCTTTCGATAACATTGTTTTCAAAGAAAAAGAGGCTAAAGAAGCTCGGGCTAGTTTTCAAAAGGTAGATGTACTTTCGACAAAAGAAGAGGTATCGAAAACTCCAAGGCTATCTATCATAGAGAATATCGGGGGTGATATCATGCTTAAAGTATGGGAGGCCAACATAGCTAAAAGAAAGAAAATGGCCAAGTCAAGGATGATTACGAAGAGACCTTCGATTTTCTAGACAAAGGATCATTAGGCATTGGAAAAGACAATTGTCCTAGGCTACTAGGATAGATCAATATTGTAAGACATCAACTGAAACTCAAAGAGAACTTGAATGAAATTCAGATTGAAATTTCTCAATTAAAAGAGATTGATGTTACCCAAATAGACAGGTGGATGGTGAATCCAAAATTAACATTGCAATCATTTATGTTTGCTGACAAAGGGATTGAAGACCGATTTCCGAAAATTCAGAGGAAGATTTATCTGTTCATGGCAAAGGATATACCAGAGCCTCCTAGATTTTTAGTGCATTTTCTAGAAAAATGTATTGAATGTCTTGGACCAAAAGGAGATACTTCAAAGAAGCAATGAAGTATCATATTGTAGGCTCATATTATCAAGATGATAGAGAAATAAAAGATAACCATGCAAATGATTCAAGTTTGCATTTTTGTAACTGTTAGCCCCTAGGAGTCAGGAAATAGCCAATCGTCAAGAATTGGTGACTTTTTATAAATATAATTTCATAAGACTGAGAAAAGGATTTTTTGCGGCCGATTGTACTAGAGAAGTTTTCTTCATTTATGGTGATTAATGAGAATACAAAACGAAGATTCCAGATTCTATCGACCCTGAGTTATGTGTTCCTCTTTACTTTCATTTTCAGTATCTTTCCCTTATATATCTTTGATGAATGATTAACTACAATTTAGTACAACATCTACTGCGGTTAAGAGGTATTTGGTTATCTAATTGTTTATAGTTTTTCCTCTTTGTTTGCTATTAGTAGGCTCAAGACCCGTAAATTATTCAGATTACTATATTTTTATGCTTCATTAGAGATCTCTTCTCTTTCTTTTTCCCCTATTGAAAAGTGATATTCCTCCATGATTGATGCCTCACATTGTTTAAACAACTTTATGTTTTTCTCCCACCACTTTCATGATTTTCGAATTTGACTCAGGAACAGGAAACAACCTCTGAAACTGTTATATTATTGATTTAAGTTTGGGAACTTTTATCTTATAATCTGAAACAGAAATAGAAAACCTTGAAAACAAAGTAATATATTTTTTAACCTTTATCCCTTATCACTGTACCTATTGCAAGACATCCCAATATAGAACTCGACCTTTCATATCAAACTGGCATTGCTTTAAACTTATTTAACACTATCTTATAGACAACAAACACCCGGGTTGAATTAGAATGTTCATGGGAAGCAATCGAACAAGATATAAGCATCCAAGAACACTGGGAAGCTAGATAGAGACAGTTAAGAAACCAGACATAGTTTTATCTTTAGTAACTGACACATTTTATACCTTAACTCTCTCTACCTTTTTCGGATTCCTAGACTTTATATTTCAAATCCTTAAGTATAATGTATGGAACAACAGGAGGGGCGATAATTGGTATCAACCTTACGAATTTTGAGAATTTCGGAAATCATCACTCTATACACCCTTTGAAGGGAGTGATACCCCAACATCATCGCTCCCTACTTTGTCCTGGAGGTGCGATAAGGGTGATGTGTTATCATCGCATCTCACGAATAGAGGGTGGCGCGATATATGTGCATCATCACTGGTGTATCCTTGTGAAGGAGAGAGAACAATGGAGTAATTTATATTCAATTTGTATGCAGATCTAACCATGCGAAATTTTGTGAAGTTTCAATTTTTAATTTCTTAAAAGTGCACATGATCTTGTATATGGAGTTATATATTTTGATCGGTCCACCCAATTATTTTTTTTGAGATATAGATATATGTGTGTGTGTGTGTGTGTGTGTGTGTGTGTGCATGTGTGTGTGGGGTGGTTTCTTATCATAAATTGACCCGAGAGTTGTGATTTTGTGCTATTGGAAAAAATACAGAGTTTGAAGTTTGAGGTGGAGAAATTCAATGGGAGAAATAACTTTGAGCTATGGAAGCTCGAGATACGAGATATTCTTGTGCAAGAAGGATTGAAAAATTCATTGGTGGGAAAGTCAAAGAATCCCATGGATATGTCTAACGAGGACTAGGAACATCTAGATGCAATAGCTCTTAGTACCATTATTTTTTTTGGCAGATGATTTTTTGTTTAATATCGTTGGAGAGGAGCCCTATTGACTCAGGATATGAGTAGAATATCTAATCGAGAAAACTCAACATCATAAGAAATGGTGGCTAGAGGTTGATCTAAAGAAAGAGGGAAGAATCCAAAAGGTATAGCAAGATCTAAGTCAAAAGGAAAGAAGGGTAAGATAAAATGTTGGTATTCTGGAAAATCATGGATTAATCTCCAGAAGGATTGTCGGAAAAGACAACAAGCATCCAAAGATGACTCCACAAATGAAGAAAAGTAAACTGAAACAAGTTTATGTATGACTAATGAGGTATTATCTATTTTTAATGTTTCACAACATGATCCACATTGGTTGTTAGACTCGGGTTGATGAAAGCCATTTCTCAAGGTCTGTCGAATCAATTTTTTGAGATATTGATCCTTAGACCTGTGGATTATGGGTCCACAAAATGGATTGAAATATCCTTGGAAGCAATAATTCAAACAATCCTTCTCTCATATGCAACCTAGACCAAAACTTAGAGAGCTCATTTCAGCCTCTTGTGAAGTTCATAGGAACTACATGTTTCACTCTCCACGTTCTTCTTCTCTTCAAACTAAGATTGCATGGCTCATATAATTTTCTTCTCAGTGTCAAACACTCCACCTTCTTCCATGTACATAAACATCTATTAGAACCACCTCTATATACACACTTTTATCACTCTAGACCTCTCGTTTAAGAATCGACGCTATTTTCTTTATCTCATCACAGGAACAAGGGGTATGACCTCAACCTAACTAGAATGATCCTCCTATTTTTGTAATAAACTCAATTTATACCACTTCAATAGTTCCTATCCAATTGATGTGAACCTAGAGGAGACTCATATCACGATGGATTCCTGATACCCTGTGACTGGTTCACGCTCAACTTCTGGTTTCGATCTTCGTTCAAACTCATCACCAGACCTCCTACAACAACCTCCACATAAGGTGAGTTTATTATTATCAGTTTTTTATCGTTGATCTATATTGATCAATGATAAAATCCTCTCGATATTTGAATGCATACTCACAAAAGATAACCTACATAAACACAAGTACTATACACGAAACAACAAGCAAGTCAAAATACAACAAACACTGATCCCACATAGTTTTCACTAAAATCAAGCTTGAAAATACATGATACGACCTCTCTGGGAATAGCCGCCCCTCGACATAATTTTACATATTTGTTGCTCTCTCTTTTATGCTCATAGTCTACATATAAGATTGACTATAAGGGTCGGATCATCTAAGATATGATCCCTCTTAATGTATCGCTAACAACGTGCTTAAAACAACAAATTCACAACAAACCCTAACATTTACATTAAATTGGGGAAAAGTCATGTCCTCTTGCCACACTGTGTCTTCTCAAAGCTTATAGATTTTGAGTTTGATTTTTTTTTTCTCCTGCATCAGACTCTCGGTATTGAAAATATTCATGATATCGTGATCATGTGTCTTCATTTCTCTTCCATATTCACTCTGGTCTTCCTTTTTCCTCATGCATCATAACATTGAGCTTCCCCTCATGCTCAATAGTGATATGCAACTAAGCCTTTATAGCAAGCCTTCACACCTGCTACTCAATACCTCACCAAGCTTCCTCCTAAGCTATTTCCTTTTGGAATTACTAGTTCTGTCTCCTAGAACCCTCTGGGCATCTCCTCTACTCCCCTGGCTTTTGCACATTGGATCAATTTATTTAGATAAATCCTCTTATTCTCTTACTTCCAATCTCTAGCTAGAAGCATATACAACATATGTTGTTTCAAGGTTTTGCCACAAATTTATGTACCTGAGAGCTATGTTTTCTTTCTGTCATAACTCTACTTGTTGTTGGCTCCTACCAATCCTTCTCTGCTACCTGCAATCACAAATATGTCTCCTAAATAGATTTAATTATGGAAATACCAACCATTACCTGTAAGATATAATCATGAGATATTATCCTCCACATTTAATACAATTGGATGGACAACTTCCTTTCCAATGCTTCAACAATTTCTAATGTACTCCTCTATGCACGCTTCCCTCTGAATCTGCTTAGATTCTCTGCTTCTATATCTGCAATCTATATGTTCTATGTGCTAGTGGGGAAAATCCCCCTATTACTATACTGAGTGGGAATATAGGTAGAGCATTGACTTCCCTTAAAATACAATCCTATTCCTAGGGTATCCCAAGACTATCCAATCTAAAAAACAAGAGAGAGGAAGGAAGAGTAGTAGGTGTACCTTTGGTCCTAACGTCCGATGTAGAATTCCTTCAATTTTGTAGCTTCCTAAGCTACAGGTCTCCTCCCAAGGATGACCTGAAAGAAAACTTAAGAAAACAATGCTACAAATATACAATCTCTACTTATCAATGTCAACATTCAAATATAAACGTAGATACATTAATCAATAAAGATATAAAGACACAATCTATCGTGACATGAAATAACTCTTTTATTCAAAATGAAGATTAAAAGAATACAACCTTCTTATCAGCAGACGCTCTGTGAACCATGTCCAGGCTCCTCTTATTTTTTCTCCAAGTGCCTCATTCCCATGCTGCCTCTGACAATAAACTAATATTTTTGGGGAAAGGGAAAGGATTGTATAAAAACAAAGGAATGAAGGGGAATGTTGAGGTCAAATCTCAGAAAGGGCTGCAAAACTTGGGATAGAAGGGGAAGGGATTTTAGCACAGTTTCTTTGTTCTCTTGCTTGATGTTGGAATGAGACCCAAAGACCTCCTTTTATATGAAAAAAATATGGTTATTCGATTTGGGGACGAGATACAATGGGTAAAATCATTGGGAAACCCTCAATAACCCGTAAACTCTGCCGAATTCCTTGCAACTTTTCATTTTTTGCAACTTTTGGAGGTAAACGTAGGTTGTCTAGCATGCAGTTCGTGTATGCACGTAGGGTGTCTAGTATTCATCCAACATGTGTATGTGGGACGTAGTGTAGCAAGGCATGTACATGCTCCAAAAAATGGTTTTTAATAGATATCCTCAGCGATAGTTTGGAAAATTGTGTAAGTAAAAAGGCCAATGCCATGTATGCATAGGTAGGGAATTTTTGGGCTATAACAGATACTCCCTAATGTCTGAGGTCATAAGATAATTTTAGGGTCGAAATACATTACAATATCTTTACCAGTGATAAGGCACAAAGTCGAGTGAGCCCGGGACCAGAGTTCAGGAGTGTGTCATCTACAAAACAACAATAATCTCTCTAAGGTGGGCATACCCATGCTCGGGATGAAATAATCAAGGCTTCCAATAAAGTACCATGTAGATTCATGTGATATAAATGTCTATATAAACTATAGTCACGAGCAATACACATTGGATCTACATCTCAAAATCATTTGATGATATTCAAGTATAATATAATATGCATCTTCAAGAAGTATTCATGCCTGTGGCTAGAGATGAGAACACCATAGCTCGAGCAACAACTTCAAGATCTTCAACAACTCAAGTAGGAGTATAATAGGAGTGTAATACTCACTACTCTAAGGTCTTCGACATGCCATCAGGGAAAGACTAGAGGATATCGATCATTAAGCACATACATTCATCAATTTTGAATCTAGACTTGACTGGACTCTCGAGATGGCCGACTCATGAAGTTCAAGAGAAAAACTGTAGAATGGACGAATCAGGTAGGATAAAACTTCCCTTGGAAAAAATCATGAAAAATGATGAGACTCAGGAAGTGTAACATTGACATAATTCGATGATGCATGAGGCACCACAAACTCTCCATATGTTTGGAAGAGTAACCAAATGGAGGAGGACACAACTCTATGTATCAAGAACAACTTCTTAAGATCATACTAGATCCCAATACTTGGCGAAAAAACAAAAGGATGTGTTTTGTCCAAGGGAGACTATCTTGTTGCCAAAAAAAGAATTGATATATCATGTCCCCTCTTTTTGGAATATTTCAATTTTTTGTCTTTTTCAAATTTTTAATGATCTTGCAAAAGAATAAAATAATTATATGTTACAAAGGAGGAAACAAGTGTCATGGGAAAGCAAGCTAGTTCCATGTGCATGGAACATACTAATTCTCGGTGCAAGGAGACATGTGTAGGATAAGGACACTCAAGAAAAATTCCTCCATGGGTCAAGGTGTCAGATTGCAAGGGAAAAAAGTGTTGCAAGGATTTCGTATAAGGAATGCTATAAAGGTTCAGTTGAGAGAAACATGGAGCTGCCATTAGGCCAAAGACACAAGGACGAGACATGTGATGCGGTGAAACATGACACAACAAGACTCCTTGCATGTGAATTTTATGATCCCAAAGAAGGTAAGATAGGTGGTTTTTCATGTCTAGAGAGTCTGAAAAAATGCTAAAAGAAGCCTCTGGGGATTTCCCTTTTCACAACTAGTCCAATCGGTTCGAAAAAAGGTTAAAGTTATACCAAAAGGAAGTCTCTTAAAAACCATTTTAATGAGTGTGATTGAGACAATATCACTCGGTGATATTTTCAATTTTAAGGAGTATGAAAAGAGCTTAACTATGGACTCACATCGTTTTTCTAGGTTTAGTCTCCTTAGCCCGAAAAAGTATAAAATACAACTTAGGATAACTCTCCCAGTGAGACCAGTGTCCTGAGGCATAGCTTTTTCCTAGATAATCTATTGTCCAGAAAAAGGGTTAAACTTATACCAAATAGATCTTCTTTCTGGACCATTTAACGAGTGTGAAAGGAACAAGGCCACTCAACAATCTTTTCATATTTAGGGAGTCTGAAAAGAGCTTAAATATGGACTCTGAGGGGGTTATGTTTTTCGTAAGTAATCTCCAAGGCCCGAAAAAGAGATAAACCAAAAACAAGGAGAATGTCCCTTTTTCAAAAAGTTAGTCCCTCGGGCCTGAAAAAGGGCTAAAATTACACCTAAGAATATTTTCCTAATGAAACTAAATCTCTTAGGGCATACATTTATTCATAAAATTAATCGCCTGGACCGAAAAAGGGATAAACTACCGCCAGATAGATGTGCCTTCAAATTTGAGTTTGGCGAGCGTGAAGGGAAACAATATCGCTCGACAATATTTTCAATTTTAGAGAGTCTGATAAGGGCTTAAAGAAGACTCCAGGGGTGATTCTTTTCTCAAGTAATCCAGACGAGATCAAAAATAATAAATAAACTCTCGTTGGATTTTTCTTTCAAAGTTTAAGTGAGCCTAAAAGAAAACAAACTATGCTCATGTGGAGTCCCTTGCGCAGGCTAGAGAAAGATGAAGAAAAAGTATGAGGATTCAACACAAAGTCATTGTGGGACTAAATAAGACTCTCATTCCTATGAAGTAATTCAACATGGGAACAAAATGGGAAACAAGGCTCTAACTAGGATGCCCATGGAAGGAAGGTTGTACCACATAAAGTACAACACACTTATCAACAAGGAAGGTTAGCATCACAATTCATTGGGGTCAATGCTAAGGCTAAATGAACCAGGAAAGGAATAATGCAAAAAATGCAAGTAGGGAAAAATCTAACCTATATGCCAGCGTCGAGGTCAAAACCTGTCAGAACGGATCGATACGGCTAACAAATGTCAAAGAAAAATGTCTCCAAGATCCTGTATATAAGGCCAATAACACTAATCCGAAAGTTAATAAATCCAATATAGATAAATACTTCATAAAATAAGAGGTGTTACTGAATACAAAACTTGAAAAAAAAAAACCTGGACTGTACAATATGTACAAGGTACCACATATCCTTAAGACTCATGCGTGGTAGTATTTCAGGTAGAGCCCGCTACTAGGCTCTGACCAAGAGTCTCTACGATAGTCAAACTGGAAAGTCTCCTAGAAGGGAAGAAAACACAAACCACGACATAAGTCTTCCCACGGTATAGGAACTTTAGACATTGCTTCAAGGATAGAATCATCTGAAGGAAATTCAATATCTGAAAAATCACACGAACGAGGAGGGTTGAGAGTCCCTAAAGGAGAAACAAGTTGACCATATTCCATATGACGATGGAGGTTCTAGCTAGGATTGTCAAAATATATCAACAAAGAATCACAAGCATGAGGGTTTGAGGATCTACAAATAATGAGATCAGACTCAAAAGGAGACTCAAGACCACTTGGACCAAGAGGAGGAAGCAAGGGATCCCATGCCCCCATTATATAAAAAGACTGATCAATTTTTGAGATCATGTATCGAGTAGATAAACATGGTTGCACAAGTTCCTTCTTAGAAGCAATTGAACATCGAGGATAAACCGCCACATAATTAACCCATGGCAGGGTAGACTCTACATGAACACTAGGAACATATAAAGGGGAAGCTTGATCTAAAGTTGAATTAGAATGGTGATTATCAAATTCCAACTGGTCAATAGTGACAATGATTCCATTGTGAGGGAAATGCATCACCCGAAAGAGCATAAACAACCCAACATTCATAGAATATACATAATTACGCCCGAGAAGCATATTGAAATCTAATGGGCCTTGCACCACTATAACATCGACAAAGGAAATATTCCCACCTAACAAGATAGGTAACTGAGGAAGAACCCCCAAATATTCAGTAGGACATCTATCAAAATCCCACAGCTCATGCAAAGCAGACATAAGCTCGAGAGAACCTAAATCTTTCCAAGACGAGGAGGATAAAATACTTGCGGAGGCTCCTTCATCTAAAATACATCGGTAAATATTTTTTTAATTAACTTCAACCCTTATTTGAATGGGTGCAGAAGAAGGAAGAAAAATCTCAAAAAGGTGATTCCAATTAAAGGAAACCATCCTAGGAAATGGAGGGTGTGTGATTGAAGTGAGCACAATTCCCCCTTGTTCTGAAAGTACTAAAATAGAAATGCTAAAAAAATATTCGGTAGACACATCAATCCCCAAGAGAAGAGTGGGATTAGCTTAATATTGGATCGGTGTGACCACTTTAGTAGACTCTGCACTCTCCGAGAGAAGAGTGGGATCAACCGAATATTGCATCGGTGTGACCACTTTAGTAGACTCAACACTCTCCAAGAGAATATTGAGATAAAACGAAGATTACATCGGCATGACCACTTCCTCAACCACTGGATGAATAGGTTGTTAGACAACATGGTCTAAAGGATCATCACCCCCAAAACGAGGAGAGGTATCATCTGAAGATTTCATCGACATGACCACGTTCTCAACCAAAGTCTGAATGGACTATGAGGAAACCTAAGAAGACTCTAAATCAAAAGATCTTGCAGCCAGGGACCACAATATTTGTGCCTCTAGAAGTCCAAGGCATAAATGAGTAATCTGATCTCCCTTGCAAAGCTTACAAGGGAACATAGGCTTACATCCTATCTGTCTAGGTTTCTAAAAAAAAATAATGCCCCCAACATGACTAGGAGTGGTTGGTTGCATATCACTCGTATGACTCACATTGACGAGACTTGTGCCCCCTGCATGACTTGCAGTGGTTGGTTGCACATATCCAACATGACTTGGAGAAGTTGGTGATTGAAATCTATTATGACTCGCAGGGACTAGGTTTTTTCCCCCATCATGACTTACGGAGGTTGGTTGTTGATCTTCAACATGACTTGCAGAGATTGATGACCTACCTCCAACATGACTAGTAGAGGTTGGTGATTTATGCTTCCTATTCTTCCTCTTTCTATTTCATTTAGACTTATGGTTACTAGTAGCTATACTTTCACCAAAGAAGGTAGAAGGAGGAGGAGAAGACTTTGTTGACGAAGTAACATCAACATGATTCCCATGACATAAGGTTCTTAACTGAGAAGCATCACTAGCATTCAAGACATTTGGAATGGTACCCAACCAAAATGATAGTCCCACATTCAACCCAGGAATGTACAAAGTAGCCATCAAAGGGACACCAACATTTACAAAGAAAGGAAAAGCACAAGAATCCCCTTGTGAAGGGGTTCCTTGGTTGGTATCATGAGTAAATTTTTCCATGAAGATCTTATGCATAGGTTCTTCCCTTCCAGGATCGTTCCAGTCTGTAAAAGTGTCACACACTAACTCTGATGAACCAATGGTATAAAAAACAACACCTATAAAGAGGCGGATCCATGTTTCTAAGCGGAAGAGTGAAAAGTCCTCACAATCGACAGAGTGGGTGTTCTACCACCTTAGGTAAGAGACCCAAATAAATGACTGATTAACTCGTTGTTTAGTTCTAATTGATGATGTCAATCAGATTTTATTTAATTGTCAACCCAGGAAGGTAAACTTAGAAGTTCTTATCTAAAATATATAGGTCTAGAAAGATTCCTAATTTGTCCAAGATCTTAAAGTTCCCTTACAAGAACATATTCATCAAGATCTCTTTCAACAACTAATCAAACCTAGATCTAACAATTGTCAAGATCCTAAGGTTCTCTTACAAGAACACCTGAATTTTCAAGATCCTAAGGTTCTCTTATAAGAACACTTGAATTTTAGGATCTCCTACAACATTAGAACATTTAACAAAACTTAAAGTCGGAATGAAACAAACCCCAAATCTAATAATTGTTTGAGATCTTATGGTTCTCTTACAAAAACACTTTCAAATAAGATCCTTCTAGTATTATAACATTTAACAAAAATTTAAAAACAAACTCCAAATCTAATAATTGTGATGAGGTCTCACGTTCTCTTACAAGAACACTTTCAAATAAGACTCTTCCAATATTAGAACATTTAACAAAACTTAAGAGTTCCAAACCAACAAAACATAAATTAAATTATACCTTAAATAAGGCCATATGCAAGTGAGGTACATGGGGCCCTCCATAACTCCACAAGAACACCACTTCAAAGGAGACTCGACATAGAAAGCAAAATCGAAGTATGATTCTCTAATTCAAAATCTCCATTACAAACCAACTCTCAGATTACAATTCTTTCTAATTCTAGGATTACTAGCTTACAAATGAAGGAGGTAACACTCCTATTATACAAGAGCTATGATAACAAACTCATAAATTTGATCCACTAATCTCTCTTTAGTTCCATTAACTTCAAACCATCTAGACACACACAACCCTGTCCTTGATTTCCATGAGATCATGATTCCTTCCATGATATCCCTCCATGATCTTCTCAATGATTTCCTCCATGATCTCCTCAAATTTGAATTTGAACATAGAGTGCCACATGAAGGTGTCTTGGAAGCTTCTTTGGTACCTACACATGTTAACAAACTCATTCTATTGTTAGGTATAAGTATAAGTAGCATATTATTTTCTAAAGTTTAACCACAAATCCACTTAAAAATGTTAAGTATTGATAAACTTTGGAAAAGCATAGTTACAACCCAAATGAGGTAAATGTAATGATGTGGAGGTGGAATGAAGGTGATATGAAGGTGAAATGGAAGTAATTGTGAAGGTCTTAGTGAATTAATGGAGTGAGAATAGGGACTATTTTGAGACCCTACACTCGCTATGGGAAACTAGGGAGCACAGAGCACACCACTAAGAAGAAAATCTTAAAAAGATACAAACCAAAAAAAATACCCTTTTGAATGCTTTCGACCCAAGGAGATGAAGTCATGATCGTCCAAATCATTCACAAAGGAAAACAATTGGCCAGGAGAAGCAGTTTCCCATACCTCCAACCAGCGGTCCCTTCGGGTGTCACCCAGAGAATACAGAGTTCGCATCAGGTACCATGATACACCCCTCGTAGTCACCTATGTGTCAACCTACATAACGGAAAATAGGCCACCAACTTGTAATCAACAACCAGGGGGGAACAATCGACAACTGAGTGAGAGTATGGGAAGGGTAACTAAGCCCGAATATCCTCCCGAGGCCTGAAACAAAAAAGGGATAGAATCACTCTTAGAGTACCTTGGACAGATCCAAGTGTATTAGAGGTCTGACACAAGTCAGGCTAGTAATGCTACATGATTCACCCCTAATACATACTCTCTCAAATGCTTTGTCTGGATCAAGAGTGGATATCTCCATCATCTTCCTCTACGCGACCTCATGTTTGACACCTGTGTGAGAGGAGCTTCCCGGATTGAGTAATTACAAAGTGGATTTTTCACACCCTAGCACAAACACCTAATTTAAGTTTTGGTTGGCCTTGGAGAGTTTACCTCTCCACACCTAATCCAAGGCCCTATCCTAAGCTATTGGTGAACCCTAGAAAAAGTGTTACTAATATATTTTAGATTAGCGCGTTCGTTTTAGGGGACTTTCTTACTCAAGGAACGAAAGTGAAAATGATGTTGTTTGAGACTCTTGCAAAAAATAAAATAATTAGAACACTAGAAAGGAAGACTTTACACTAATTCTACAAATGAAAAAGAGTTTCAAGCAAAAAACATGAAGAATCCTTCAAACATAAATATGCAATATTTTCTCCTTTCCATGCAAAATGCGCAATGCAACATTCGAGTGAAACAAAAGAGAATAATGAAAGGATTTTATTTCTTATTTTTTCTTTTGAAATGTTTTTAAGATGAGAAGAAAACAGAACCCTGTGCTAATTTCTTTTTCTTTTTCAAATAAAAATGCAAAATAAATGCAAAGAAAGAAAGAGACCTAAAAAACTAGGGTTTTGTTTTTTTAATTTTCTTCCAATAAAAGCAGAACTAACAAAAGATGCAACTCATTTTTCTTAAAATTAAAAATAAGCCAAAAATGCTTGGAAACACAGAGAGACAAGAGGATTTATTTATTTATTTCATAAACATTATGAGCCTATAAACTATCTAAATCCCAAACAATAGAAGCTTTTGGAACTCAGGAAGTCATGGGAACCACAAGTTCCAAGTAGAAAAAGGAAAATATTTTAAAACAATTCTCCAAAACCACATA
Source organism: Picea sitchensis (assembly GCA_010110895.2). Classification (NCBI taxonomy): domain Eukaryota; kingdom Viridiplantae; phylum Streptophyta; class Pinopsida; order Pinales; family Pinaceae; genus Picea; species Picea sitchensis. The sequence goes on from SNQJ01S0056218.1 coordinate 21,679, forward strand.
GACGTGTGTTATGCATGGCTATCCTGCGTATGTACGCGGGTTGTATATACTAAAAACCACACATGTACACGTGTGTTATAGAGAACATGACACATACACCTCTATAAATTTTCAAAAAAAAAAAAAAGTTTGGATAAACAACTTGGCAAGGGGAGTTGGTAGGCACCTGGAAGGTGACCATAGACCCAACCTGACTCAGAACACTCAGAACACTCAGAAAACTCAAAAAGAAACTGAAAATCAAATCTAACCAAGATCTCCCACTGTGACCCTAGAGACACTCCCTAGTGGAGTCACCAATTTTGCTAGTGGGGAAAATCCCCCTATTACTATACTGGGTCGAAATATAGGTAGAGCACTGACTTCCCTTAAAATACAATCCTATTCCTAGGTTGTCCCAAGACTATCTAAACAAAAAAACAAGAAAGAGGAGGGAATATTAGTAGGTGTACCTTTGGTCCTAACGTCCAATGTAGACTTCCTTCAACTTTGTAGCTTCCTGAGTTGTGGGTCTCATCCCAAAGCTGACCTACAATAATAATTAGGCAAACAATGCTACAAATATACAATCTCTACTTATCAATGTTAGCATTCATATATAAACATAGATGTATTAATCAATAAATATATAAAGACACAATGTATTGGGATAGGAAAATAACTCTTTTATTCAAAATGAAGATTAAAAGATTACAACCTTCTTATCGAAAGATGCTCTGTGAACCAGGTTTGGGCTCCTCTTATTATTTCTCTAACTGCATCATTCCTATGATGTCTCTCATAATCAACTAATATATTTGGGGAAAAGGAAGGGATTGTATAAAGATAAAGGGTTGAAGGGGAATGTGGAGGCCAAATCGCAGAAAGGACTGCAAAACGTGGGCTAGAAGGGGAAGGGATTTTGGCAAAGTTTTCTTTCTTCTCTTGCTTGATTTTGGAATGAGACCCCAAGACCTTCTTTTATATGACAAAAATATGGTTATTCAGTTTGGGGATGGGATATAATGGTTAAAATGGTTGGGAAACCCTCGATATCCCATAAAATCCGCCGAATTCCTTGCGAATTTTTATCTTTGGCAACTTTTGGAGGTAAACGCGGGCTATCTAGCATGCAACGCGCATATGTACATGAGTTGTCTAGTATGAAGATAGTGTTTGTAGGTGGGAAGTAGTGCAGTAGGGCACATACATGCTCCAAAAAATGGTTTTTTAAGAGAGATCCTCAACAGTAGTTTGGAAAATTGTGTAAGTAAAAAGGCCAATGCCATGTATGCATAGGTAGGGAATTTTTGGAATATAACACTATGTTGAAATTATCCTTTTCTATGTATCCCTTACAGAGTTCCAAAGAGCATTTAAATCACTTTGATACCAAATGATGAAGACCATTTTTGGAGGTCCGTAGAATCGCGGTTTTGGGATATCAATCCTCGAATCTGTGGGCTATGGGTCAAGGAAATGGAATGAAATGTCCCTAGCAGAAATATAACTCAAAAAATACTTCTCTCCTATGCACCTTGAAGCAAAACTTTGAGTCCTCACTTCAACATCTCGTGAAGTTCATAGAAACTCCATATTTCACTCTCCATGTTACCCTTCTCTCCAAACTAAGGTCGCATGGCTAAAATCATTTTATTCTCAGTACCGAGTGCTCCACCTTCTTCCATCTACATAACCATCGATTAGAACCACCTCTAGATCCACAATTTTATCACTCCAGACCTTTCTGTTAAGAACCAACATTAGCTTCTTTATCTCATCACAAGAATGATGGTTATGACCTCAACCTAAGAGAAACGATCCTCCTATTTGTGTAATAAACTCAATTTATACTGCTTCAACGGTTCGTATCTGGTTGATTTGAACCTCGAGGAGACTCAGATCATGATGGGCTCCTGGTACCCTATGACTGGTTCACATTCACCTTCTAGTTTCGATATCCATTGAAAATCATCACCAGACCTCCTACAATGACCTCTGCATAAGCCAAGTTTATCATTCTCATTTTTTTATTGTTGATCTATATTGATCAATGATCAAATCCTCTCTATATTTGAATGCATACTCACAAAATATAACCTACGGAAACACAATTATTATACATGAAATGACAAGAAGGTCAAAATTCAACAAACACTGATCACACACAGTTTTCATTAAAATCGAGCTCGAAAATACATGATATGGGCTCTTTGGGCCTAACCTCTCCTCAACATGATTTTACATATTTGTTGCTCTCTCTTTTATGCCTATAGGCTACATATAAGAATGACTATAAGGGTTGGATCATCTCATATTGGATCCCTCCAAATGTATCTCTAACAACATGCTTAAAACAACAAATTCACAACAAGCCCTAACGTTTTACACAAAATCAGCGAAAAATCACATCCTCTTTCCACGTTGTGTCTTCTCAAAGCTTCCAAATTTGGAGTTTGATTTGTTTTTTTCTTTTATGATCTTTCATCACTGGTGGGTCCAATCATATGTGTCTTCGTAGAAATTGGTTCTCAACCTACTAATCTATTGATGAGGTGTTGTTTTTATAGGAAACAATATTTCTTGTAAAATTGGTTCGATTGGTAACAACTGGGTTAAAATGTATGATGGTAGTGTAAGAAAATTAAAATATGTGAAGCATGTACCTAAACTTAGAAAGAACCTAATATATTTGGGAGTTCTAGATTCTGGTGGTTATAAATTTATAGTTCAAGGTGGAGTACTCAAGGTGTTCAAAGGCATCTTAGTAGTCATGAAGGCTAAAATGATCAAGAATATTTATCACCTGGAAGGAAAAACTAAATCAAATCAAGAAACTATAGTATCTAAAAGTTCAAGTTACTCTACTTGTTTATGGCATCAAAGTTTAGGTCACATGAGAGAGAAAGGGATTAAGGTACTTGTATACTGTAAGTTACTTACAAGATTAAAATCTTTCAATTTAAATGTTTGCAAGCATTGTATTTATGGAAAATAATGTAGACAAAAGTTTAAAATAGGAAAAAAGTGTAGAAATATGTAAAGGTATCCTTGATTAGACATAATTTTATTGCATTTATGGAAAATAGTGTAGACATATTAGTAAATGCATCCTTGTTTATATCCATTCAGATGTATGGGGACCATCTCTTACAGTTTCTTTTGGAGGATCGACATTGGTGAGTGCATGAATTTGGTGGATGATAAAGTGGCAACAGAGTGAGAAGGAACATGCACACGTTCTTGATTTGACAGGTTTAGAAAACCCTGAACATACACTCAACAAGCCATGTAGGCACGTTCCCAAGAACACATACACATTCCTTAGAAACACCTTTTTATAGGATTAATTGGTAAATGCGGACACAAACTGATCACCCTAGCTTCACTACGAAACTAGAACAAAACAAGACAATACACTACTCTTTCTTTAGATTTTAATTATCAAATGAGAAATGGATCTAGAACATACCTTTTAAATATTGAAGATACGACTTCTCCAATGCAATCCAAGCTCCATGACAAGGCTTATGGAGAAATATCTGCAAAAGAACACAAGCCAACGAAGACAAGAATAACAGAGCCTACTTGATATGAAACTATGTATGTGATCAAGGAATCATACAATATGGAAAAATAATATTCATATAGGAAAGAAAAGTGACTCTGTATTAAATAATAGTAAGAGAGATTACAACCAAAGCCTTGATGTCGTAAGGTCCCTTCCAACTGTCCCTTTCTTCCCACACACTTCTTCTCCAAGAATTCTGAGACTATAGATCTGAAAGTCACTCACAATCTATCTTGACAAGGAAAAACTAAAAACCACTCTAACCAAGCTAACAATCTCAAGCCAAATTTCCAATATAATCAAGCTAACTTTCTCCATGAGAGATCCTCTCCTTTTATAAGTTGAAGAGGATAAGCTGAGGAGGTTAGGATGATCCCACTAAATCAAAAAAGAGAGTAAGATCCAAATCAATCGAAGGCAACCTCACCATAGAAGCTTCTCCTTCTAGAAGCATCATGCTCATTTTTTCCATGTACGAAAATTGTCGCACCCGTATAACTGAGCGGAGTGCGATGACATCGCAGGCCAAGTTTAGTGCAACAAGCGATGATTTGCAATTGTCACACCCATAACATTAGGTAGGGTGCGATGATCCTCCTTAATAGGGTTTTTACAAAGGAAAATACAACTTCTTCTCTGAGGAAACGTTATTCTCCCTTCTTTCTTTAGGAATTCAAGCCACTAATCCTTTTAAAGACAAAGGATAGATTTACATCATTAATTCTCATAGGGGTGATGAAAATAATGTGTAACACACATATACAATAACGTGTTTGCATTCCTAGAAAAAAAATGAAATAAAATAGAGGGTGTGCGCTTTAGGAATGTGCATGCATTATTAGTAACATGAACGTGTGTGTGTTCACATTAACATGAAATATATATCTATCTCACCCTTTCTCTCTCTCTCTCCCCCCTCTACACCCGCCCCCTTTTATCTTCCCTCCC
>SNQJ01S0056219.1:0-13277 GCA_010110895.2 Picea sitchensis
TCTCCTATATATACCAAGGAGACATTTTCATTTTGAATCATCTTGTACTTGAACATTTAAGTGAGGTAAAAGGAGGTTGCCCCCTCGAAGAGGCTTATTATCTGAAATTATCTCTATTTCAAGGCGTTGAGTACTTTTCCTGAGGTTTTTCCATGCTATATTGATGTTTGGTTCTTAACATGAAACCCCTGCTTTTGTTAATAAAGTTGTACAAACATTGCCTATTCATGAATCTGCCCCTCCCAGCGAGATCAATACCCAGACCTTTGTGGAACAAGCGACTCAGACCCTACCATAACCTACTACTTGCAACGCTGAAACACAAACTCAGCCATGGGATGAGAAGGCAATAATACAGAAATGGAAAAAAGAGTATGTTGTTACACATGCCAAAAGCCTGTAGGAACACAGACAAATCTGGATAAATCATATCTACTCAAATTGGGAAGCTTTGGAGGAAACACGCCAGGAATAGCGTACCCTTAAGAAACATAATAAAGAGATAAAAGGCAGATTTCTTTTGATATTTGACTTGGCACAAAATCTATTGGCTGCAAGGAAACCATCCTGCAATTACTCTCTGTTCCTAATGGAACGACTTACATGGTTTTAGATCAAATCATTTAAAGAAGGCGGACCCCATGCAATATTAAATCCAACAGATTTTATTAAAACCTTTGCAGAAGCCTCTGCTATGGATCAACACCTCCTCTATGAGGCATATTTTCATAATGAGGCCATCCCTGAGAACAGGCAGCTCAACCTTAACCCTCTTGTCGGTGACATCCAGATTCAGGCACTCACCTCCTTCCTTAACAATCATATTATATGGCAGGATGACTTCCTAGATGCCAAGCACAATGAGGATAACCACCTTCTCTAGATAAGGCCAGAGCCACAAAATGTTGCCACCTTTGTTACAGAATATTATCAGTTTTTAAAGAATCCTGGGATGACTCAACACATTCAACAATTATAGACATTAGTGTTTCAGGAGTGTCAACATTTCATTAACTCAACAGAGATTGCTTCCCTATAGGAAAATAACATGTTTTGGAAACAATCTACTGAGAAAAGACAGGAACACAATCCTTTTAGCCCCACTAATCTTGAGATAGCAATTTCCAGGGTACCTAGCTACATCAAGTGTGTTCAGCAATGTGTTGAAAGCTATATAGGGTACCAGTTTCATTTTCCTATCCTCTGGATTCCAGCAGAGAAATATCAAGTCCATTATAAGTTGTCTAAGAAGGTCAAAACAACATCTTGGCAAAGGTTACAATGCGTTCAAGGGCTTAGAGCTCCAACATACATCACCTTCCACAGCTACTTCTTTAGTAACTTGCACGCTCATAGTCGGTATTCAGATTCTGACTTAGAGTGAAGTTGCCTGAGGACATGAAACATTTTAAGTTGGGGGGGATGTTAGGACCATACAATGTACCTTTTTTTCCCACACTTTTTTCTATCCTTACACCTTGTTTCACTCACATTTAAACTCACATTATCACCTTACCCTATCTTTCCAAAGGTATATAACTCTCTTCTCTTTACTATATGTTTAATTTGTTTTGCATATAATTTTACATTACTCTCGTACTTAACCATTGATCAGAAATGTATAAGTGATGAAACAGTTTGAAATGTAGATTAGCATTGAGGCCTATTGTTGAAACAACAAGAAGTTGTTACACAGTCTGTGGTCAACGATGCTGAAACAACAACTCACACAGAAGAAGTTGTTACACAGTTCGTGGTCAACGATGCTGAAATAGCAAGAAGTTGTTACATAGTCCATGGTCAATGATGTTGAAATAGAAACTCACATAGATTTCCCACAGCAACCGCACATTGAGCTAGCATTAACCATCGTTGCTTCCTGAGACCAAGTTGCTGGAACAGTCAGAACGCAAATCCTGTGGCTGAAACAACTTGCGATTTGCGATGCTGAAACAACATACAACAGCAGTAACAAGAAGACAAATAAAGAAGTTGTTACTCCAGCTGCAACAAAAACACCTCACTCAGCTCTTGTAATAGCATTCTGTTGTGGGAGACTAGGATATCCTATTCCAGTTTAGAAACTTGATCTGACTAAGAATAGGACTCAGATGTACACCTGTAATTTGTTGATAAAATCATATCGAAGGGATTCTCCTCTTTAAATAAGAGGAAATCATCATTAGAGATCATCTTCTTTCTGCTAAGAAAGGATTTCACAGAGAGGGACATGTTTCACTTCAGATTGTAATGTAACACAGTTGACAGATGAATAAAAGATTGTTCTGAGAATTTTCCTCTATTTCCTTTCATTTCAGGGGAATCTTGTGAGAAGGGAGGGCCCACCTTCTTCATAAGATTCACCCATTAGCTTTGTAGAGTGTTAGTGTTATTTCTGTTTATGCCTTGATTAAATTTTGTTTTGCTGAAAAACTACTTTACTGAACTCTGTTTTGTTGAAACACTACTTTACTGAACTCTGTCTTGCTGAAACTCTGATTTACCGATTGTTACATTGTTTTCATATGATTCATGCTTGCGTAACTATTAATCATTCTAGTTAGCAATCCTTCTTGGTGAATTTATGAAAGCTTGGTAATCAGGGACAGGTGCTGAAGATTCCTGCTTCGAGAATAGGGTCCTGTCCTCTTTCAGAAATAGTTAGCCTTCAGTGTATGCCAATTATTTTAATGAGTTCATGAAAGTGTGCTAATCAAAAACAGGTGTTGAAGATTCCTGCTTCGAGAATAGGGTCATGTTCTCTGTTAAGAGATAGTTAGCCTTCATTATGTGTCAATTATTTCAATTAAGCAATGAGGTCATGAAGTGTGATGATCGGAAATAGGTGATGAAGATTCCTTCTTTGGGAATAGGGTCCTGTTCTCTGGTTACAGAATAGTTGTCTTTCCTGTTGTAGTATCTTGTTTTTATTTTAATGTAATCTAGGATTCTTCAATTAATCATTTATTTAAACTTTGAGCTCTGCAATAGGTAGGTTTTTTTCCTGTAATTCAAGTTAGAACTTCAGTTTGTTCAAGGAAAAGTGTGATTAATATGTTTTTACTAGAACTCTAGGTTGCTTTTGAGATTGAACATATATAGTGCGTGATTACCTATGAAATAAATAGACTTCCCTGGGTTGAAATAAATAGACTTCCCTGGGTTGACAATTTATGTAGCACTTGATTGTTTAGTTAAATAAGAAATTATAGTGGCCAACACCTAGAAGAAATCATTCTTCACATCTATTTTCGTAATCTTCGATTAAAACTTGCATCTTGTAAATCATGTAAATGAACAAGACTTGTATATCTTCTACTTAAATACAACTACTATAGTTACATTTGAACATGTGTACATATATATAGTGTTTTTAGAAATTAGTTAGTTATATCTCTCTTTTATTAGTTTCTTTTAGGATTCTTAGATTGGCTAACGGAGCCATTAAACCCATCAGAATGAGTTACACCAAACGGATTGGGTTATTTAGACAACCCCGGACTGGACTCGCTCTTCCAGTTGACGAACGATCAATTTTTCCCGTCAACATGGCCCAAGCCAACCTGCAGAACATCCAATTCAAAGTTGAGTTGAGAGAATTACATCCGAAATTTTTTTCACGACCGTGTGATAGTTGTGCATAGGTTTATTGGCCCACAATCATGCATCATGCACATATGCGCCAAAATTACTATGTTACTCAGCACCTTCCATGCACCTGTGCCCAAAAGTCTTTTTCAGTTCACGCATTGGCGCTCTGTGCGCCTGTGTCTACTTTGAGACCCGCGCACCTGTGCAGAAAAATACACAATGTAATCATTTTTGTGATTGTGGAAGGCCCCTAGCCCTCTTAAAAAAGTGATTCCATGTATGTTGTAATCTGCACCACACTTATTTCCCTCTCCATATAAAGGGATTAGTCAAAACACATAGACACATAGGGGGTTTAAAATCATTATTTCCTCTTTTGTTTTCATTTTTCCACATGAATGACTTGCTTTGACTGAGAGTACGAGTTGGAATCATTTGTAATAACATAAAACTTACATTGGGACTGGAAATTGGGTATAAATCATTGAGTATTCTCTTCTCTCACACTTCAAAGTGACCTTGAGAATCATAAAAAGGTTGTAGGACAATTTCATCTCCCTTAAAAAGACTAAACCTTTAGAAGAGGAAAACAACCCCCTCGTGACTCCTCTTAGTTTATTTTTCAAACACATCTCAATATTGTAACGGGCCCATACATGCCCACATGCTACAAAGATAGGATAGTGTTGAAATTTACTTTCTTAGATTAAATCACTAGGGAATTTTAAAGGTTTTGTAATGGACCCATACATGCCCACATGATCACAATCTAGTATAGTTTCAAAGATTTCTTAGATTAAATCACAATAGGGAGTTAAAGGAATAGTAAAGGACCCACATATCCACATGATAGCTTCCTAGGGACTTTTGAATTCCGCAAGGTTGTACCAAAGACATTTAGTTAATTAGGTAATCAAAAACTTGTAAGGACCAAGCCAAGTCCACATGTAGCAAGGAGACACCTAATTTATGAAAAATTGGCACACTTTCACTCATTCACACATGAAAGTCACCTCTCACTCACATAATTTTCATCTCGAAACGTGGAGGTTGAAGTAAGTTTCTTCCAAAGGGATTCTGAAACACCCCACCCTTTACTTAACAAAACTATGCACTCCCACTTAATTTCAAAGAGATTGGCTCACACCCCCAATCTCTGAAACAACCACATCTAAATTTTTTCTAAAAACTCACTAAGTTTTCCTCCATAGGAGGAGCCAAAAGAAATATTTTAGCCTAGGTAGGATTTCGGGGATAGGCGCCAAATAACTTCCCGTTATCTAGTTTTCACATTTTCAAAACAATAGAAGTTTTCAAATAGGGAACTATAAATCCTCTAAGTCAAGTGTTCCTAACACCATAAGGCAGGGAGATACCCATGAATGGTTGAAGGTTGAGGTTCAATTGTTCTGTGCATCCCCCCTTGAGGCACCCACCTCTTGGATGGGATCAAACCCGTGACCCATTTCTTAGGCTGAAAATCTAAATGTCGCACTTCAACCAAGGTACCTGGTGACCAAATTTTAGGACATCTACCCAGGTGGCAATTGTGGGCTGCAATTGCACCTTGATCAGATTTTCTGTGTCTATTGGGAAATATCACTAGTTCTTTCGGGATATGCCCCCTCTACCCCTCATTATAACTGATTGCTTCATCCTTCACTACTTCCTCTTCCGGTGGCATCAGACCCCACTGCTGAGTACTATTGGAAGGTCCAATGCTATTTGAGAGGAAATACATTACATATTTTAGGACACGAGCATTTTTTTTCTTTGATCCATCACGTGAACAAAACCTACCTATCCACATATATGCTTCTTTATCAAAACACTTTATGTATGATGCACTTTTGATTAAATTTTATTTAGATATATATCGTGTAAAGTTCAAAAATTTCAAAAAAGGCTCTTGTTTATTTCTTACTATCACCACCATTTGTACACATCCACTCAGTTAGTTGGACATCATAGGGAACCCACAGAACCCCTGTTATTCCAGATGCTTGCTAAACCTCCCTCCTATTCTAGGGGGAGTTCCTAGTCTTGCCAACTCATCGGCTCCACCTTCTCACACTCCTACGAGTGCCACTATCTTAGAATCATCTTTGTTTGGTTCCACCTAAATTGGGTCCAATTCCCAAGGTCCACCATCCAATCTCTTTCCTTTACATGGAAGTAGGGGGCCAACTTCCTCTCAAGGGGGAAGTGCAAACCCATCTAGTCCCCCCCAAGGGTTAGGCTCACAAAACACTCACACCATGGTTGGAACTAATCCTCCACCACCACTCCATATGACATACTTGGCCTCTCTCAACATACCTAACCTAAGTAAACTCACAAATGATCCTATATTGCATGACCCCACATGCCTTGCAATGCCTACCAAACTCCCTTCAGACATCCCCAAGTTTGAAGGAAAGGCAGGAGATGAACCTGCCAACCATATCATGACTTTCCACTTATGGTTCTCTTCCAACAACATTATGGATGATTCCATCCAACTATGATTATTTCAACGCACACTCACTGGCCCATCAGCCAAATGGTATGTAGAAGAAAAATCAGGGTCCCATGTGACTTTCGAGTCCTAGGCCAAAGTACTTTTGACCTTCTTCCAATTACCAATCTGCCATGACAATGGTATTGAAATACTCTCTAATTTTAAATGAACCTCAACCACACATATCACTAATCATATTAACGAGTGGCATTGATGACGTAGTTTGTGAAAAGCAGAAACCAATAAACAACAATGTCTTAATTAGTTTCTCAGATCACTTGTCTCTCTCCATGGTAAAAATGTGGCTTCCACCTTTCCTCAATCAGAAGAGGAAGCCATCAGTAAGGCTCAACAACATGACCTCGTCTATTCATAATCAGGGTACTTATACACAGTACTTCCTGATCTGCCAAAACCCATGCCATTTGGCCAAGATAAACCCAGGATGTCTCACTCAACAGACGGATTGATTGGTAACACCACACACCACAATCCAAAACCCCAACAACCACCAATGTATGGCACACCTCAATATCCATTGTCATATGGAAGAACCCCTTACTATCCTCCACCCCCTTATCCACAACCATACCATGTTTCCCTTCCTCCATCGCTCAGTGGGCCAATGTCGACACCCACAATACGCACACCTATCCAAACAAGTTCCGGTACTCCCTCTACCTCATCTTATACTCTAAGTACTAGTGAAAGAACCATGCCTACCCATGTACCTTACGGATCATTACCACAACATAATATGTACTTTCCATTTCCTGGCCCTCCACATCCCATGGCTCCACCACAAGGACACCCTCACATTGGGGTTAATTTTTTTCAACCCTCTCCCATTAAGCAATATCAAAATTTTGAATAGCTAAATATGACAAATCCAACCCATCAGTCAAATAATGCCAAAAAGAAAGGAAAAAACTAGAACAATAACAACCCAGGTCAAGGATGAAATCACCCCCAATAGAACCAACCTACCGGGGGAAACCAGAACACAGGGAATTAGAACCCCCAGTGGGGAAATAAAAAAAGACGTCAAGGGAAAAATAACAATATCCTTTGAGCCAACTTGCCTTCCCTTTGTGGCGAGTTTGGTCATTATACTCATCATTCCCCCCAAGTCGTTGATTTTAAATGGATGAAATACTCAGTGAATAGACCACATCCTCCATCACCGCCCACCCCTCATCAGGCCACACAATAATACATGAAACAACCACCCCCAACCATACTGCAGAACCCCATTCCACACCAAGGAGTGATGAACACCCAAAAAGACATGCAGCCTACCCCACCATAGTTGGGACAATATCTCAATCCAAACAATCCCGCAGATCGTACTATCCTCCTCACTACTGAGGAAGAATTCCTTCTACAAACATGTGGTCATCAATACCGTGCACCCGCTGAGTCTCCTCCCATTCCCTTATAAACAATCCCAACACCAACGAGACCCCATTTGATGATCCCACACCCAAACACAGAAACTCCTCTTTGCATCCATCACATCCCATTATGCAGGAATGTCCACAACCCGCAAGCCAAGGCAACTCATAATTATAGTTTGGTCAATGACTTGGCACAATCCATGGCTGCCATGTCAGTCTTAGAAGTACTTCAAACCTGTCCCACTCAGCGAAAGTCATTACTTTCCACCTTGGGGGCAGTCGACCCTGCGGATACTCAACTCATCACATTTGATCTCGACAACAAAGAACCTCGCCTCCCTTCTCTTATCGCTTTTCAAATCCCAGTGAAAATTCGGAACATTATAGTTCATCGGTGCATCATTGATGAAGGTGCGTCCACATGCGTCATGTCCAAGTATGTATGGAAGAAACTTGGTCCTCCAAACTCATACCATCTACCATTACCTTAAGAGCTTATGATAGATGACCATCTTCTCCCGAAGGGCTCTTCCAAAATGTCCCCATAGAACTCGGGGACAAGACCGATCTCATTGACATTGAAATTATCGATGCCCCACTCGATTACAATATATTGTTCATTCATAGCTACATGTACGCTATGAGGGCAGTTTCCTCTTTCGTCTTTTGAACCATGATGTTCCCTCGTAACGGGAAGATCATTACCATTGATCAAGTTTCACATTATGAACCTAACCCTTCTACCAACATCGATAACATTCTCCCTTTCATCCATACTAATCATGAGACGTACCCACTCATCAAAATGGGGCCTAGAATTTTCAAAGACCCATCCTTATTAGGAAGTTACCATGGTGCACTACCTCTCATTCATCCTTCCAATCAGGTATGTGCGTCTCATCCAAAGGAACTAACATTGAGGATACCCTTCCTCCTAGTGAGGCTTCTCTTATATCTGACATCCCACTAGTTGCAGAGCCCCTCCCTCAAGAGCCTCTTGTGAACTCGTCGACTCCACTAGTTCACGATTTTACCTCACCCCAAGGCCATATTCTTATTTGGGAGACAGTTCCCCAATCCATTACTCAAATCCCCTTCTTTTACCCTCCATCAGGTGTACAAGATTTCCAAATAGATGTAATGCTTACCCTTCCCAACATGGTGCTGGAAATTCCAGTATGGTCTCTCCATCCACCAGAGATGGTTCCTCAACCATACCTCCCCCCCAAACAGAAGGAATCCTAATACAAATTCCCATACTCACTCCCACCATACCCCGTAAACCCCCACTCACTAACCCCCTTGCCATAGTTGGGGGCAGGTGAAAGAAGAAGGATCCCACAACTACACTTCCCTCATGTGTCCAACCTTCTTGTGTGCTATGCGCGAAGGATGGAAACCCAACCAAAAAATGCCCATCTCCACCCAAGTTACGTAACCTAATTCAACTCAATCAAACACCATCATCGTTTGTCACTTTATCAAGTACTACTGCTACCTCCCCTAGCATAAGTAGCAAAGGACTGCGAACCAAATTTCCTTGTGCCATATGTTCAGAATATGGCCATTATACACACCATTTCCCAATGCTACCTCAATTCTGACAGAGATTAGTAGTTGTACGCCAAAGCTTCCAGCACGAACCCATTCCATCTACATCATCCCCACCAAGAATCACTGACATCCATTATGTCACGAATTCAATCAACAAACGTATGAGATGCCATTTCTCTCTCTGTGAATCCTTAGATCATTTCACATATCAATGTCCTATGATAATTGAATACAGGCAATGCCAAGTGACCCTAATTCAAACTCTTGCACCCCCTACATAATCAATGATTAACCTTACCCCATCACTAGAGATTCTTCATATTATTTCTCTTGAACCAGAAGCACTCCCTATTCCTCCATTGTTCTTGGATGACTTATATGAGGATTTACCCCCAAATCCCCCCAATTCTCACATTCATTTCCCCATAGAAATTTCACACCCAACTACCATTTATAACCCTCAGTATCTCTATATTTGGTTTATGATGAGTGAACCATCACCATCTCAATATGCCATCCCTTCTGCTTCTTCACCACCAGAAGATAACCACACAGTGACATTCACTGATATCACTCTTTTAGATCCCTTGTATTCCCGACAATTCCACTGTGATAAGGAAATAATCGAGGAATTAACCACCCCCAACTACCCATGGGATGCACTACACCATAAAGAACTCTTCCTTTCATAGGAAGCCTTCACATCTCTTAACCAACACCCCAAATACGCAGCCGGAACCAAGGATTTTATCCCATCAGGGCATATTGATTGGTTCAAAAATCCTATCCCTACACCTGATGCTTTTGGAGAAGGCAATATGGCCAACATTTCCCCTACCATTTAAATCGATATTTCCATCAAAAATGGAGTTGTCGAGGAAATCACCATTGGTGCCACATGCACTCCTCAAGAGATCACTGCCTCCAAAACCGTATTCCAAGAATACCGGGATATTTTTTCCTGGTCATACACAAAGATTCCTGGACTTGATCCCTCTATTGGTGAACATCGCATAGACACCTGGTCTAATATCACACCGGTTCACCAAAAACAACCAGTGCTACACCCATCCAAAACAACAACCATCAAAATCGATATTGACAAATTACGCACTGCTGAGCTCATCTACCCCATTGCCTATACCTCATGGGTCTCCAACCCTATACTCGTTAACAAAAAATAGGGCACTATCCATGTATGCACAGACATTCACGATCTTAATCACGTATGTCCCAAAGACAACTTTCCAACGCCTTTCATCAATTAAATTATCAATGACTGTGTGGGCCACGAGGCTTTATGCTTCATGGACGGTTTCTCTAGCTATAAACAAATCCAAATCCATCCATCTGATCAATACAAAACTGGATTCACCACCCCTTGGGGTACTTTTGCATATCGTGTCATGCCTTTTTGCCTAAAAACTGTTGGCGCAAATTTTCAATGGGATATGACATACATTTTCATGATCTGGCTCATATCATCCTCGCATACTTGGATGACATCATAGCTCGATCGAAAAAATGCACCTATCATCTTGATTATTTACGAATCATCTTCCAAAGGTGTCGTCAGTAAAACATCCGCTTGAACCCCCTCAAGTGCGTGTTCTATGTCACTATCGAGCACCTCCTAGGGTTCATCATTTCCCAAAGTGGTATTACCGTGGATCCCCTCAAAGTCCAAGCCATCAAAAAAATTCCACCCCCTTGGAATTTATGCCAACTCCAGAGCCTACAAGGAAAAGTTAACTTTTTATGGTGATTTGTACCAGACTATGCCACTCAATCACATAGTTTCCTTCACTTACTACGTCATGACATCCCATTCCACTAGGATGAACATGCCCAAAAATCTTTCAACGATCTTAAAATGGCACTCTCCAATGCCCCTTTAATTAGTTCACCAGACTATAATCGTGACTACATCCTCTACATCTCAACGTCAGTCATCTCAGTAGCAGGAGTTCTTGTTCAAATAGGAGATGACGATTGTGATCATGCCATTTACTACATTAGTAAAAACCTCTCAGGGCCACTCTTGAAGTATAATCACGAAGAGAAACTATCCCTAGCAGTCGTCCTCGCAGTCCAAAAAATGTGCCATTACATTCTACTTCGCACAACCAAAGTCATAGAAGATTCCAACCCCATGCAATACTTTCTCAGTCGTCGACAAATTAACTATAAATTTTCCTGATGGATCGTTATCCTTCAAGAGTACAATCTCGAATTTTTAACCCCCAAGAGAAAGAAAACTCTCATCCTCGCCAAACTCATCATAGCCTTCCCCTCCGATACTAACAGTTCCCTCATCAATACTGACTTCCCCGATGAACATCTCTTTTACATCACTTCAGATGATCCTTGGTACGGTGACCTCCTCATCTACCTCCGAACCCAAAATTTCGTTAACCACCTCTCATGAGATGATTGTCGTTGTATTCACCACCAGGCGCCTTGCTATCTCCTCATCAGAGATATCTTATATCAGTGAGGGGTCAACACGATACTCTATCGATGCTTGACTATTGACAAGGCCGATAGAGTCTTGAATGACTGCCATAGTGGTGTGGGTAGGGCCATCTCTCGGGGATGGCCACCGCTCAAAAAATCATCCATGCAAGTTACTTTTGGCCTACATTATTACACGATTTTAGTTATGCCGTGAAACGATGTGATAAATGTCAGCCTTATGCCAACAAAGCACAAGCACCACCTGCTCTTCTACACCCAGTCATTACTGCAGTCCCCTTTTGTAAATGGGGCATTGACTTCATGACTTGCAACCCTCCATCTAGAAATGGACACAAATACATCATTATCATAGTCAATTACTTGACAAAGTGGGTTGAATCCATGCCTACCTTCAGCAACACCGCTGACACCGCAACATGTTTTTTCTTTAATCATGTCATATCTTTCTTTGGAGTACCACTCCAACTAGTCTCTGATCACGGGAACCATTTCAAGAATGATATTTTCGTCGAACTCTCATCCTAGATAGTATTCTCCCATGAGTTTGCCTCACCATATTACCCTCAGTCCAATGGCCAGGTCGAAGCAGTTAACGAGGTCCTAAAGACCATTTTAAAGAGCATGGTTAACAAACATAAGACCAATTAGCATCATATGTTATTTTTCATGCTATGGGCTTATCGTATG
Organism: Picea sitchensis; assembly: GCA_010110895.2. NCBI lineage: Eukaryota > Viridiplantae > Streptophyta > Pinopsida > Pinales > Pinaceae > Picea > Picea sitchensis. Next base: position 12,208 of record SNQJ01S0056219.1, read on the forward strand.
GCCATGAAAATGGCCACTAGATTCACACCATTTTATCTAGTCCACGGGGTCGAGGTTTCTCTTCCTATCGAGTGTGAAATCCCCACCTTACACACTGCAGTTGAGCTATTACCCAACACTGCTCCAATGGAGCAACATTTGTTGAACTTAGAGTCCCTGGATGAAGATCGTCAATCTTCGTTACAGAACAATGAGGCAGCCAAAAAATGGTCAAAAGCCACCTTTGATCGCCATGTCAACCTTTGCTCATTTCACAAAGGCAACCTCATCCTTGCTTACGATATTTCTCACGATACCCTCAGTCATGTAAAATTCAAGTCACTATGGCATGGCCCTTACATTATCCATCATTTCCTCAACAAAGGTGCATACATCCTAGATTCCCCCGAGGACCTCTCTCTCAAAGAACCCGTCAGCAGGTTATACTTAAAGAAATTTTACGCCTGAGCATAGCCATTCTACATTAGGTTATTTCTTTTGTAGTGTTTTTAATCTTTTTTCCATACCTCACATCTAAACTATCATTTGTTTTATTGACGGATCCTTCCTCCACCAGCCTACCACATCAATTATGTCAATGGCGCCAGTCGTTGGACACAAAATCTCACATCAGTAGTTTGGGCCCTTTATTCCCCCTCACATGAACTACTCCACTCCAGCGACATAGGTTTGGGTTCAACAACCAACAACCAAGCTGAGTACACTACCATCAGTGGTCTCCTCGCTAATGCCAACCATCATCGTATTCATCACCTTAGCATCTTACTTGACTTCCAACTAGTCGTCCTCCAGCTCAACAATGTGTACCGTGTCTACGATCCTTGCCTCTTTCGCAAATACCTACAAGTTATACTTTTATCTCGACATTTTGATTTCATTACATTTTCACATAGTCCAAGACAATTTAATCAAATCACAGATAACCTAGCTAACATTGTACTAGATTGACATATATCACATCAAGACACCTTTACACACACATAAACCATCAGATTTTTGTCACAGCATATAGATTAGACATCATAAACAACATTAAAAAAAAATCACACACATGTGAACATCACAAAGAC
>SNQJ01S0056219.1:13327-43108 GCA_010110895.2 Picea sitchensis
TATATATATATATATATATATATATATATATATATATATATATATCGATCAAAAGTGCCATCAAAGTGTTTACATACAAATGGAGTACATCTTATGCAAAATCCGTAGGCTAGTGAACCACCTCGGTACAAAACTAGTGTCACCACACCAAACAGTCTCACCAACCTATATAATATACAAAAATACACATAGAGACACTCATGGTGCCTCTAGAGAACCACCTTCTGGCCCTCCCTCAGGAGGTCATGCCCCACCCGCTATCGGTCCCTCCGGACCTGGAAGTAACTACCCAGTCATTGTAACACCCTCTATTGCTTCTTGTCGAACCACAGTCCGCCACATCAATGGAACCCCCACACACTTCTCTAGGATGCCCTCATCTTGGATACGTGACCACATGCCCTTAGGCACTCTATGTAACACCGCCTTCAAGCGGCGGTGAATATTCTCAAAATCTCCCCCGGTCGCGGCCAGAGGAGCATGTGATGGCCCTGCACCAAGGTCATCGAAATGACGTCTCCTAGATGTTGTCTCATCGCTAGTTGGTCTCGCCTCAACATCTTCACATTGTTGTATCTCTCCTGCGTGTGACTCTCCCTGCGGAGGCCTCAACGGACCCTAACGAGTTGATTCTCTAACCAACTCAACCTCATGCCCGCGAGGTACCACATATGCACATACAAACAACCAAAGGATAGCATCAACATCCATCTATACATAATACACATGTTATACTATCTAAATATCAAAATATCAAAAAGTCACATCATACCTCATCGGTCAAACACATCTCCTGGAGGTAACACCATATCTAGCTCACCCCAAAAGTCCACCCCACAATGCGGATATAGAAGTATGATCTATGACATATTACACCACACTTGTGCAGCCTCGACCTTGAAATAATGGCCACCCTCACCACCACCATGGAAAATCAAAATCCTAGACCACCACATCAGTCGTGGCTCTGGCGCACCAGGTGTGCCCAATAACACTCTAGGGAACAACATCGGTACCATCTCCAAAAACCATGAAACCAAGATGGACCCAAAAGCGAACTCCCCTGAGTCCATAACCTAACACCTTTCGAGTTGCCCTACCATATTGGAATACAACATCAAGCCTCAGGTAAAATTCTCTCCTGCAAGTTCCCTCCCCATAATCCTCAGCTGAACACCACTGATCCATTGAGTCGTGAGGGACCCATATACCCTCACAATCATCACTGCTACACAACGATGAACTAAGGAATCCATAGCCCTGAGGCTCACCAGGAATCCTGACATAAAATCATCCCTCGTACAATACCTCCGACCTAAGGTAGCCAACTGCCCATCCCCCAGTAATACGGGCTCCACTGGTAAGGGTGTTCCCCGAAAAGGGAGCCCAGAAAGAAAATACAAATCCTCCACCACAGTGAAGGCCAGCTACTCACCCCGCACCATAAAAAAATGCAGATCTAGACTCCACATCTGAATCAAGAACTATAGGAGGTACTCCTAGGCCCGTATCAAGGGGTACTCAAAGAAATTCAGCAGCCCACAAGCTGCCAAAGTGTCATGAACCCCCGACTCCTCAATGGCCACAACCTCCCTGAGCTATGACCAATCCCTCTCTCTCCAGTGAACCAACATCGTCCAAAATGATCACCTGCAACCACATAATCTAGTTCTCGATCATCCATATTAGACATAAACACATTAAAAATATCCAAAAAAGACAAGTTTTGCACCCATCAACTTTGCCCCCAAGGCACAGTTGTTTAACCCCATAGGCACACACACATGTGTTCCTGTTCACCCTACAGGCATGCACACATGCACACCTATTCATCCCACAGGTGTGCATATGTGCACGCATGTCGGCCATACATAGGCGCCTTCATGTGCCCCTGTCACGTACATAGGTGTGCATCATAACGCACCTGTCTACTACACAACTGGGCACCCATGAGCAGTTATTTAGCTTACAGGCATGCATACCATGCACACCTATTTCCCTCATTAGGGCACCCCTACGTGTGGATATCCATATAATAGGCACGCACCCATGCGCGCATATTTTCTGATCGCCCATGCACTAGATATCCCACACCCATAAAACCCCCTATACAACCCTCCGTATAGGCCTTACCCACAAATAGAAAAACCAATTCTATGCAGGACAATAAGACAACTAAACTTAAGCTCACTGGTCCTGAATCGACTTCCTTGTTCTCCTGGAATCTCCAAATCTCCTCTGAATATCTCTCGTCCAATCCCTTTGATAGAAGGTACAAATGAGGTGGCAATGTGGGCCCTACAACTATATATAGTCCTTTTTTCCAAACTTCTGGACCTGATTCTAGGAGCTCTAGGTGTTTATTTTTTTATTCGTCTTCAACCACGGGATCAGTACCCCATCCTGTACATCAAGACAGTCCTCGGGCCATTTTTTCATCCTTAACCCCCAGGGAGCCATTTTTCCATACCCCATCTAGGTACGCATGCTCATGTTCAAAATTCTCAAATAAATGATTGTATGTTTGATTCTATTCAGATATTGTTCACGTTCGGTATTTGGTTTTCATGTGTTCAGGTACTTGGTCATCATACACCAGCGCAATTGATCCGTAGGATCCTTTAATGACTATGGTTGAGTTTTAATTTTGCATGCGTTAATTAACCATTTGAGAAACTTAGTGAAAGAATAAGGAAAGAACAGTAATTATGACAGCCATATACATATATGCAGATCTGAAATGAAATAATTGACAGCAAACCATAACACGAGAATTGATAACGGAGTTCGGCACAACTTTGCCTACATCTCTGGGCCTTTGTCTCTGTGGGGGAGGCTTCTTTATTTCTGTTCAAAAGATCAAAAGTACATCGCAGTTGTGCCAATTGGCTACAAGACTGATCTATTCATGTTCTTCCATATCTCTAGAACCCTTCAAAGAAAACGGCACGCAAAACAGACGTTTGGAGCTCCCAGAAATGGCCTGCAAGAGTCTGCTCCTCAATAGCTTCCCTACATAAAAATGGGTTTGGCTTGGATTCACTTCAGCATAAATCTTTTTTTTTTTGTCCTCTATGGCCTCAAACAGGGCTGGTTTATATAGATCTGAAGTTGGTTATCCATCTCCAACTTCCTCCCAAAATTTGGGCTCCAAAAATGCCCAATATCTCCCAAAAATGGAGAAAAACTAATAAAATCAGGCTTAATATCATTAAAAATCCCAAAACATTATAACAAAAACCCACATTGTTTAAAATTATATGGGTGCATCCCCCTTTTCACGGTCATATGGGCCATTTTTTTCCAAGCGCTGGCCCCTTCCTACGCTGGCCCCTTCCTGCGCTGGCTCCCGGTCGTGTGGCGCGTTGGCATAGGTCCAAGGGTTAGTAGTTATAACCCCCGCGCTCTGTGTGGTAACAGTCCCGGGTCATATGGGACCTTCTCGGGGACCAAGGGCCAGGCCCTATCCTAAACTCCTTCCATGTTATATCTGCACCCGTAGCCATATGGGCGGTAATATAACCAAGGGTTGGGGCTAGGCCCCAGTCCTTCCCCCCTCCGATAAAAACTTTAATTAAACATAAATACAAGTTTTCACATATGACTATTAAGACCCACATGTGGAGCGGGAGGTTAGCCCGGTCTTACCAGTCCGTTGCTCGGAGGAAGGTAGGGGGTTCGACCCACACCGAAACCATAATTTTATATAAAACCACGACAACCAACCAATGGGTGCCACATGGCAGCCCATGACTTGGCCATGTGGCACATCAACAACCAACCAGAAACTACCAAATGTCAATTTCTAAATGGTCCACATACCCTGCCATGCATCAAATGTCGTACGCCACATCACCTGCCCAGTCAGCTGCTGACATCATCCCGTGCCACGTGTCACCCTTACAGTGGTGACACATGTCACCCATAGATTGGTCCAACTGTCTGCCCATACTTGTGCTCCGTCACCTGCCATGTGTTATCACCCGAGGCTACCACATGTCATCTCTAGAAGATGCCACATGTCATCTCCTGGAGATGCCATGTCATCTGTACAGACTGTACGGACTGTACAGTCATCCCCTTTTTTTGCCTGTTTGCGTTTTCAGATAGAACGCGATAACTTTCTCATATGGAGCCCGTTTGACGAAGTAAATATACTGCCGGAATAAGGAAGACGAGACAAACGTAATGGTGCTAGTTTCGTCGGATTCCGAGCACTTTTATTTTTGAGCATTTTTAAGCCCTGTCAGGCTTCTGGATCAACAACCCCTTTAGGTATTTAATCAACACTAGATGTAATAATTCCCTCTGAATCTCAATTGAATCTCTAGTCACACCCTCTAAAATATTCCTTTAGGGTCCCCATATCCGACTCTGCAGTACCGCCACCTCCACTGCATTTTGGGTACTGTCACTCGGTAACACTCTCCCCCACATGAGTTGTCACATTCATAGCCCCCTTGGCACTCTGACACTCATGCTTCTTTCAACCTTTAGGGATGGGAGTCCCGATAGTCTTACATCATGTCATGAATCAACCACATAATCCTTCTCCTCATTTTTCTAGCCTACCCAATGGACTCCTAGAGCACTTCCTCACTGTTTGTTTTGACTGCACTCACGCAACACCATTTACTATCCATTTCATTCATCGTCGATCTGCCCATATTCACATTTACCTCCATACATTTCCCTACTACAGAAACCCGCCTATGGGACCCCCACCCTCCACTTGTTGTTTACACCAACTTGCGCCCTCCTCAGGCCAAGACATCTTACAATGGGGCACCCATTTCTGTATATGCATTATTATCCCCACTTATTTTTTAATTCTTTTTGTAATTAAGCCGTTGTTTCCATCATTTTACATATCTTTTTGTCATCCCCTTTGGTGACCTTCTTAGCAAACGCAACCCATGTTTCTCTTAGTTGGGGCACTCCTTATCATCTACTCCTATTGACATCATCCATAAACTCTGAGTATCCCACAGGCCTCCTACCTTTGCTCTCTGAGTTTATTCACTTTGTCTTGCCTCTGGCACAACTTATCCCATGTCTCATTGTCCCCCCTGGCACTCGACTTCATTGAATGGTTGTAGCCACTTATACTTCACATATATCCCCAACCAAGAGCATTCTTGAGTTTCCACGCATCTCAACTTTGTCCATGTACCTCCTTAGTCCTTGACCTCACCTAGTAGATTTCACGAAGCCCTTTGCTTCTTGGAGTCGCGTCTCCCTTTTTTTTGACATTAGCATAGTTTCTAGAAGGGCAAAAGTATATTGACTCTCATTACCTTTCCAATGAGAAGTCTCAGACAGCACAGGGAGAACCATAATTACTCCCTGTTGTCCTTGACCCCCATAACATTCGACTTCAAAACTTTCTCATGTTACGGTGGATCTTACTTTGCGACTATTGCAGTTGTTTCTTATATTTTTCGAAGACCTCTGAACTTGGTTGGGCTATCAATGCACATAGAATCTGTGATACTTATTACAGGTTTCATTGCCTACTGTTTAGAGTATGTTCCTCATCAGAATTGTCCTCTGCCTTGATCAAAACCACCCCCAAGGGAACTGCAGTTGTCTACATCAACACATAGTTTCAATTATTTTACAACACCCTTTTTTGAGTTACATGACACAAGCATGGGGCATGCCTACCTCGTTTGTACACAATTTATTTTACACACCTTGTGAAAGGTTGGGTCCTACAGGTTCCATTCTCCCTCCAACAGGTCACTCTTGATACTCTCACTACCGCTCTTTCTTACAACGGTACTCTCAGTAGAAGAAACATTAATGAATTTTGGTTATACGTATGCTCCTAACCTCACCCATTAGGGGAAATCTGTTATCACTAAAATTTCGTCTGCAAATGGTTACAGGAACCCAACATCTTCAAATAGCTATGAGTCCATGGACCAAAATTACCAAAAAATCATTTCCAAAAGGTCCAAAACTATACAACCAGTTATAAAATCAAGATGCGTTATGACTACACAGGGCACGTGCTCACATGCGCCATCTAGAAATGCAGGAAAAGCACACATGCGCACGATGCGCGACAGTGAATGCTAAAAGCCGCACACACCTGAGAACAACACATTTATGATATTGGTTGGCCTCCCACCCACTTCTGGTTCAACTTCCAATTCGATTTGACACCCAAATCTTGGATGGATCTAGCTGGGTGGTTGGTCAAAGACCTAAAGGTGCCGTAAAAAACCACTTTTCACACTAAAAGTTGGCTTCACAATACCTCTAAGTGGTTCTATAAAACAAGTCCATGGATAAACTATATTTTCAAGGAATTCATTTGCAAGGTTATGTTGCTGCTATTCTCTTGGGGAATCCTCTTTTCTCATCAAGAGCATACTAGCACCATTCCATTTGGGCAATCCACATCAACTTTTGAGTGGGTTAGCTTGGAATTCTTTCACCATTTCTTTCAAGTTCCAAAGTTGTAAGAAGAGCTCAATTGTTGGGGTCCAATATCCCTCCCTTGGAGGAAGAAGGGACCCAAAGTCCTCTTTCTTCTCAGTGTTTTCTTTTCACTAATACAATCCTTTCCATTGGTGACATGTGTCTTGTTTGTTTCTTATTCTTATGTCCTTATGCTCAATAGTTTAGTTTTTCTTTCCTTTCCTAGTTTAATTATTTTTTTTTTGACGATAACGATTAGAGGAATTATATTAATGATGGCAAAGCCACAGATCGGTTACAAATGGAAGGGATACACAGAGCTGCTGCCTAGATAAACTGAGATACAATGCTAAAAATGCCAGAGTGACAAACCCCCAAACTCATTCAGATGCCTGAAACTAAATTTATTTAGAGCCCTAGCTTCTATACAAAATGCTAGGATGCTGAAAACCCCTACAAACTGATGCATCTTAGAACTGGAAGTTATCTACTTTCCAGAATTTTCCCCCTATTCTAAGTTTAACTTGGACAGCTTACTCTCCAGCTCACCAATTATGTCCTCAAATTTATCTTGAGGGCTTTTCAGCTCTTGATGGAGCTTGCTAATTCCTCTGAGAAGTCGATTTTGATGAAGGATAAGTCCTTCTCCAGTTGTTCCATTCTTCTCCCTGCTTCTGAATCAAGATTCTCCAGAAAGTCAAGCTGGAACTGGAGCGAATTCTTCAGTTTCTCCAACTTGTCATCTAGTTGTTTAAGGTGCTCCTCTACTGAGAGGGGTCGACTGGAGCTCGCTGCCATTTCCTCTTCACCTGATATTGTTCCTTTGACAAACCTCCTCCTACTCTGATCTTGCTTGAACGCGGACTGCTCCTGGGCTGAGTCCGAGGCCAGATTTAAGCAAAAATCTCCCCCTGTAATCATGCTTTCTGCTTTGCCAAGCCCGAGAGGTATGGGTGCAATGTCCCGACCTTCCTTTTGTAGGTGGGTTGGTCTCTTGGTCGCCTGCTGCCGGATTCCCTCAATCTCGCGTACCTTCCTGAATCCTGACGCAGTCACTTCTTGTCCCGTGCTTGGCCCTATCCTGGATTTGCTGGGCGTGGGAATGGTTCATGGGAGATCCACCATGGATTGATGATCATTGACCAATGTTTGTCCTTGGGCCAACTCAATGCCCCTATTAGCCTCTTTATTTGCAGCTTGGTTTAGCGACCTTAGAACATGAAAAACTTGGAACGAGTCAAGTCCCCTTAAAAGCATGCGAATTCTGGCTAACACATTGTTAAGTTTTGCGTTTGGGGTTTCTTTTGAGAGAGCTATGGCTCGAATCAGCAGACGAGAGTCCCCAATGATGACTAAGTCCCAAATTCCATTTCTTTGGGGGTGGCACAGCCCTTGCCAGAGTGCCATTGCCTCTGCATGGTTATTGGAGGCTATGCTCAGGCCAATCGCATATCGCACCATAATTTCTGCATTTGGTTTTTCGATTATACCTCCTCCACCTGCTCGGCCTAGATTTCCCTTTGAGGCACCATCAAAGGAAATTATATAGCCGTCCCTGTCTCTTTTCCAATTGTCGAAGTCACCTTTTCCTTTCCTGAATTCCCATTGTTCCTGGGTAGTGAAGGGGACTTTGTCCCCAATTTCTTTTTGGAAATAGAATTGATCGCTCCAGTGCTCTTCTTGCTCTTCCATATTCCTGCTTTGAGTTGGGAGCCTTTGGGCGCTAGCCCATTTGCTAAAGAGAGACCTGATCCTGGTGCTCACTAAGGGGGCCTTCCGTTCTTTTTCTTGGAAAATTCTGCTATTTCTCTCCAGCCATAGTCCCCAAAGGATGAATCTTGGGATTGCTTGCTAGAGTCTTGAGGCAACGCTTTGCTTCGTTTGATGGAACGAGAAAAGAGAGGGCCACTCAAGAAGGAGGGAAGGGATATCTTGTGGGAGGGGAAGAGCTGTTTGCAAGCCTACTGCCATCTGCCAAACTTCTTTTGAGAAGTTACATAAAAGGAGAAGGTGAATGGAAGTTTCTTCCGCTTGATGACAGAGGGGGCACCTGAAGGGGACAGCCCAGCCTTTCTTTTGGAGGTTTTCTCTGGTCTGGATACTGCCATGACTAAGTGTCCAGAGAAATAGGTCAATCTTGGGAATGGTTTTTGCGTTCCAGATGGATTTCCAAATCGTTGGATTGGGAGGGACGTGGGGGAGGCTTAGAAAGGTAGAATATCCCAACGAGGTTGAATAAGGTTTTGCCTCTCTTCCCCAACCTCTCTTGTTTCTTGCTCTTTTCCTTAGAGGGGATTTCCCCTGCAGGCTTAACTTTAGAGAACCCCAATCAGAATCTAAGTCCAAAGGCAGGTTGCTCACTGCCCAACCTTGCCACTATTTGTGCCTTCCTATCCCCCAGGCAGAGATGTCGAAAAGCGTCTTCAGATTTTGCCCTTCCATCCAGGCTTTCAGACGTTGGAGGTTCTGATTCAATTTCAAAGGTGGGTCACCGAGTATGGAGTCTTCCCAGATTTTAATTTGTTTCCCATTTCCCGGCACCCATGTCAGGTGGGAAGTGAATTGGTTGATGACCTTCCGGCAGAGAGTGAAAATTGGAGATCCCGCTTGCTCACTTGAGAGGTGTTCCACGCATCTTCTCCTTGGTCCTCTGAAATATTTTTTCCACAAGGCTTCCTTACACCACACTGTTTTTCCACTGATTATGTGCCATAACAGTTTTGCTCCAAGAGCAAGGTTCTGTACTTTAGCATTTTTGAGGCTTAGTCCTCCCTCCATCAAGGGTTTCGAAACCTTATCCCAGCTTATGAGGTGGGTTCTTTTGTTGGTCTGCTTGCCCCCTTCCCATAAGAACCGCCTTTGCAAAGCTTCCAATTGATTGATTGTGGTGCCAAGAGCTAAAAGAAGTGAATTTTGATAAATGGGCACACTTGCTAGGACATATTTGATGAGTACGATCCTTCCTGCTAAACTTAGCCAGTTTGCGCCCCAAGAGGAGATTCTATTATTTAGTTTGTCTAGGAGGTGGCTCCAGCTGGAAGTCCTTGGATTCGTCTTGGATATAGGAACGCCCAAGTAGGTGAACGTCTCCCAATTTGTATGCCCTTCCATGCCCAAGATTCTGGATATGTCCCTCATCTCAATGGGTGAGATATTCCAACTATAGATTTTACTTTTTGATTGGCTTATCTCACTTCCCGACACAGCAACATAGCCATCCAACTCCTCTTTGTATCTTTTTTCTACTAGACAGCTTGCCCCTCCCAGGAGCAATGTGTCATCGGCGAATTCCACGTGATTGATTTCTTTCACACCTTGGGCTATCTGTAGACCTTTGAGGCTGCTGCTGGTTCTGGCGTTCTCTAATTGGTAGCTTAGGACTGAGGCTTGGAGAGTGTAAAGCAAAGGTGAAAGGGGACAGCCCTGACGAAGCCCTCTGGACGCCTTGAAAAAACTAGTTACTCTCCCGTTTACCATGGGGGCTATCCATGGCGATTCTATACAAGCTCTTATCCAATTCACAAAGGTTTCATCAAATCCAAATTTCTTCATTACTTCAAAAAGGAATTTATGATTAACTCTGTCAAAAGCATTTTCCAGATCAAGTTTGATGATCATACCTTTGTCCTTCCGGCATAGGCTTGAATGAAGAGATTCTTGAACTAGGATTATATTGTTTGCAATTTGCCTTCCTTTAATGAATCCTCCTTGGTTCTCCGGCACTATGGTTGGGAGGATATTCTTCAGCCTGTTTGCTATTACCTTAGTGAGAATTTTGTAGCTCGTGTTACACAAGGAAATAGGCCTGAATCGACTAAAGTTAAGCGCTCCTTTCTCCTTGGGGATGAGAGCCAGAAAGGCTGAGTTGGTACCGCCACCCAGCTTAATGCTTGTCTGTGATTTCGTTATCATTTTAGTGAGGTCATAATTTATGATTTCCCAGCAGTGCTGAAAAAACCTTGCTGTAAATCCGTCCGGTCCAGGGGCTTTGTCTGGATGCATTTGGTCAAGAGCCTCTTTAATTTCTTGCTGCGTGACTTCCTCCAATAGTTTGCAATTGATGTCATCTTTTATGAGTGTTGGAACAACTGAAAGTGGGTATGCTTGAGGGTTGGGGCTTGCTCTTCCATTTTCTGTATAAAGAGTTTTGAAGGTCTCGAAGGCTGCCTTCCTGATGTCCTCCGGTTAAGAAATTGTAGTGTTTTGGACTTGGATTTTTGTCACAGCCTTGAAGAGATTTCTTGCTTCCGCTTTCTTATGGAAGTAACTTGTATTTTTGTCCCCTTCTTTCAACCAGAGGCTTCAAGATTTCTGCCTCTAGTAGCTTTCCTCCTCTCTGCATGATTTGTGCCATTGGTTTTGAAGATGCTCTTCCATGATAATTTCCTGCTGAGTGATCTCCTTACTTTCCAAAGCGAGCTGATAGTTTTCTAGCTGTCTTTGGGTTTCTAGACGCAGGGCTGTAGGGTCTGTTTGATTCCTTGCCCAATTTTTTAGCTCATCTTTGAGGCACCTCAGTTTTTCTTCCCAGATATAAAATGCAGATCCTTTGATTTTGTTGGTCCAAACCTTGGAGACTTTGCTACGGAAGTCCTGGTCTTGTATCCAGGCGGGGTTAAATCTGAAGGGAATGGGCCCTTGGCCTTGCTCTTTTTTGATTTCCAGGGTGATTGGCTTATGATCGGAGGTACTATTAGGAAGGATTTATGAGGCGGTTGTGAGTCCTAAAGTCAGGAAAGAACTCTGTACTAGAAATCTGTCTAGGCGGGCAGCTATGTGTCCTGGGCCCACTCTTTTGTTGGTCTAGGTGTAGCGCCCCCTTGAGGGTTTAATGTCCATTAGGTCCCATGTTGAGATCAGGTCCTCCACCCACTCTCGGGTTGGGTCCCTTACAATGGACCCGCCTCATTTTTCTTCTGTTGCTAGGGTTACATTTAAGTCACCCCCTAGGATTATATTTTCCAATTCATTCTCTATTAGATAGTCTTGAATAGATTGCCAGCAAATTCTTTTTTCGTCAATATGATGAGGGACATAAATATTAAAGAGACTTATAGTTTGTCCGGATTCCTTGTGGAGCAGTTGAGTGCATATCCAGTGCATGCAAAGGTCGGAGTGGATTAGATCTAATTTGGAGGCGTTCTACATGGTACAAAGCCCTCCTGAAGCGCCCCTGGCGTTGTCAGCTACACCCTGGCTGCTTCTCCATGCATTTTTTAAGACTTTTAATGAATCTTGTTGACTCATTTTGGTTTCCTGGATGAGTAGGGCGTCCGTTCTTGTTGTTTTAATTAAATCCCTGATAGCGTCTTCCTTCTTCCTGCTGCCGAGACCCCTACAGTTCCAGGATGTAAATTTCATTGGTTATTTTTCGAGGGAGAGTGGCCTCCTTGGGAGACCTTTACCTGATTCCTTGTTTGCCTTACATCGATTACTTGCTTGAGGGTTGGTTGGGCTCCTTTGAGGATGTTCTTGTACGTTTCCTTCTCCCTTTCCTCCTTTTTGGACTTCCTCCCTCTGCCAGGCCATTTTGGGGTGTCCCAAGCTTCACTTGTCCCTTCCGTTTCATTCCCTGACGAGATCTCGCCCTCTTCAATGCCTTGATCCGCTTCATTCCTCGGGGGAGGGGTTTCTTCTTCCGCAGTGCCTTGAATCCCCCCACTCTCCACACCTCCAGATGCATTTGATGTTCCTTCGATTTCCTTGTTTTGGATGACTCTGCCTTCTTCTCCTTGGTTGGTTTTGCTTGAGGGCGCTGCTTCCCCTTCGTTTCCCAACTCTTTGAAACTGTTTGTCTTGCCCTGGATATCTGGAATTCTTTGGGCCGGTGTTGGATTGTCTCTTCGTGGAACATTGGGTTTCGCTCTACCTTTCCTGGGTTGCTGCCATCCCTCCTCCCTTTCTTTCTCTTGCAAGGCCTTGGGGCAGTTCCTCTGGAAGTGACCGCAATCATGACATCCTCTACATTTAAACGACAGTTGTTCGTAGTCTAGTTTTTGCAGGTGATGCCATTCCCCCACCTTCAGTTTCACGACTTCTGGCAACCCTACTTCCAGGTCAACTTCAACGCAGATTTGGGAACAAGAGTATTGGTCTTTTGGATTGGCTTTATCAATATAGTGGCCGAGCCCATTCCCGATCACTTGCAACGACGAGGAGTTCCAGCAGTGGATTGGGAGGTTTGGGAGCCTAACCCAAACCGGGACGTCTTTTGGTACCTCCAAGGCTGGATCAAAGTTTGGAGTCCAGCGGTTCAGATAGAGTCCTTGAGCTCCCATGAAGTATGGCCCGTTCCTGAAGATTAGGTCCTGGTCCTCCTGGGAAATGAACTCAAAGATGAAGTATCCCCTTCCAACGGCGTAGCAGGTCACACTATTCTTTATTAGTGGCCTCCAGTTTATTTGTATCCAGTTGTCTGTTGTTCTGGTTGAGGGCCAAAGCCCCATGAACTGACCTACTAGTCCTCTCTCTGAAAGAGAGATTGCTACTTTCATTGGCTATTCCGGAGGGAGGGTGATTTCTGGTATGTCCTCCAATCTTCTTACAAAGCTCGTAGGTTCACCGTGGTATTCTTTCTTCCTGCAGGCTGTGACTAGTTTACTGAAGGACGCAGAGGGGGATGGAGGGGGTGGCGGCTCCCCTCCATCCTGACTTGCCATGGAAGGTCGAACCCTGTCAACGCTAACCCTAGAGTCCTCAGCGCGAGCCTTCTCACTTCATCCACTTTTAGGATAGGTTATGGTGGTCCCCCTTTCCTAGTTTAATTCTTAGCTTAGTCTTTTATGTTTATTTTTCTTACCCTTTCCTTCACTGTTGTCTTTCTTAGCTAACCCAACTAAGCTTGTAAGCACCTTTGTTTTTCTCATTCAGGTGACAAAAGAGGCTCAACATGTATGATCCAGAATTTTGTAACCACCTTTTTGTTTGACAATGAATTTATTTCTATAGACCAGCCATTACATATTGTGAGACATAACATATTTAAGTAGGCATCTGGCCTCCATTTGGAGCAAGAAGAGGATGAATGGACTATGTCATTCCAAAAATTGCAAGAATGTTACCACATTAATGCCATTGAAGATGATGATCTGAGGAATGTAAACATTACTGAGACAGAAGGCCACAAGAATGTGGAAGGACCAGGAGTTGAACTTCCATTCATTGGAAAGTCGATCAATATAAAGAAGTTTAATATTGGGACAAAGGAGATAACAAAGATTGCCAATGTCGGAGATTAATGGGATGTTTCTACCATTGACAAAATTACAGAATTATTGCACGAGTATCAGGACTTGTTTCCGACCAAGTTCATTGATATGAAGGGTATCAAAGGACCTATGGGAGAAATGAGAATACCTTTGAAACCAGATGCAAAGTCAGTCATGCAAAGACCCTACAAATTGAATCTGAAATATAAGGAAAAAGTGAAGATTGAGCTTGATCGAATGCTGGAAGCAGGGATTATTGAACTTGTCGAAGAGTCAGAGTGGATCAGCCCTATGGTGGTACAAGACAAGAAGACAGGATAAATCAGGATCTGTGTGGACCTCAGGAAGTTGAATGATGCCTATCTACATGACCCCTTCCCTACACCATTCACAGATGAAGTGTTGAATAACGTGGGAGGCCAAAAAGTATATTCTTTTACAGACGACTTGTCAGGATACCATCATATCCACATTTATAGGGAGGACCTACATAAGACTACATTTACCACAGAGTGGGGATCCTACCAATATACAGTAATTCCATTTGGATTGAAGAATGCACTAGCCATCTTTTCTAGGGTGGTGGTTGAAGCGTTCAAAGAATTTTTGCATAATTTTTTAGAAGCATACTTTGATGACTGGACTGTTTTTAGCTTGTTGAAAAATCATATTGAATGTCTAAGGCTAATTTTGGATAAATGAAGACAATGTCAAATTTCTTTGAATTTGAAGAAGTGCATATTATTCTCACCATTTGTAGTATTATTAGGTCATATTGTATGCAAGCAAGGATTGTTGGTGGACCCATCCAAAATTGCAATTATAGTTGATTTTCCACCTCCTACTTTAGTTAAACAACTGCATACTGCGCTAGGATATACTGGCTATTAAAGGAAATTTATCAAAGGATATGCTCAAATTACTGAACCAATGGAGAAGTTATTAAAGAAATACTGTCGATTTGGTTGGTCAGAAGAATGCCAGCAGAGCTTCGACACACTTAAACAAAAGATGGTGACTGCACCTATTCTGGTCTTTCCAGATTGGAGTAAGGAATTTCATGTGCATGTTGATGCATATTCTATTGCATTAGGAGTAGTACTAAAACAAACTAGAGAAGGGGACATTGATCATCCATCAACATTTGCCAGCAGAAAGTTATCCACAATTGAAATCGATTACACTACTACAGAGAGAGAAGGATTAGCCATGGTGTATGCATTATAGAAATTCTGACACTACTTGTTTGGAGGACACTTTAAAATGTTTACTGATCACTCCACGTTGAAGTACCTAGTCAACAAGCTAGTGTTGGGGGGATGAATATGCAGATCACTTCTCTTGTTTCAAGAATATGAATTTGAGGTCATAGTTAATCCAAGAAGAATGAACAAGGGACCTGACCAACTATCGAGGTTGGAACATGGAGAAGAACCCACTAGTTTGGAGGATACAGTACCGTATGCACAACTACTCGCCATTATGAAGGTGGATGACTACTTCACAGACATATTTCAGTTCCTGTCAAGAGGAATGGCTCCAAGTGAGTATACAATTTCTTAGAAGAAACACCTAGTGGTGCGTGCTACAAATTTTTCACTGATAGTTAATCAGTTATATAATATGGGACCTCATGAGATACTAAGAATATTTTTGATGGAGGCAGAGTGCCCACTAATCCTTGCAGAATCTCATGAAGGAATCACAAGAGGACATTACACAGGGAAAGAAGTTGTGCAGAAGTTTTTGGGAGCTGGCCTACATTACACAGAGATGATAAATACTATGCCAGAGCATGTGATGTATGCAAAAGATTTGGAACACCATCCTGAAGATATGAAATTCCCTTAGCACCATAGATGACCCTATAAGAATTTGAAAAATGGGCCATTGACTTTGTGGGACCTATAAACCCACCATGGAAGCACACAAGAGCAAGGTATATTATTACTGCAACATAATACATGACTAGATGGGCCGAAGATAGTGCAGTCAAGGACTGTAGTGCAACTATAACTACGCATTTTATATTTGATGAGATAATAACTAGGTTTGGATGCCCTAAGATCCTCATGAGTGATCAAGGTACACACTTCATCAATAAGACAGTGGAAGCCATGACTGAAGAATTTGCAGTCCACTATCAGAAGAGTACACCTTACCACACACAGGTAAACAGAACGGTTGAAGAATTCAACAAGATCTCGGAGACAACATTGACGAATATTTGCAACGTAAATAGGGATGACTGGGATTTAAGAGTACCAACAATACTCTGGGCTTATAGAACCACTTGCAATAAATTAATAATGAAAACCCCCTTCAAGTTGGTTTATGGTGTTGAAGCTATTGTCCCAATAGAGTGCTTGGTACAAAGCTTAAGAATTGTTGCATTTACAGACATGGATGATACCGACGTTGTTCATGAGAGGCTTGCATAGTTGGTTGAACTAGAAGAAGACAGATTCATTGCAGGATTCCAACAACAAGTTCAGAAAGAATGCGAAAAGGCCTATCATGACAGGCACATCAAGAAGAAGGCACTTAAGCAAGATGATTTAGTAATAATGTATGGAAGTAAGTTTATCAAACACCTGGGGAAGTTCAGAACACATTGGCTTGGACCATATGAGGTATCTTATGTTACAAAAGGAGGAGTTGTGCAGCTAAAGACATTGAAGGGAAATTGGAAGGAAGGATTGGTGAATGGGAATCAGCTGAAGTTGTACAATGACAACCAACTGCATCAAAGCTCTTAGTAAACGCAGGAGGAAAAGGGTCTAGGTACTAGGTGCAGTTAAAACTGGGTACTAGACACAGAAAAGACAGACTACACAAGGTTGGAAAGGAGGCATAAAGAAGAAAGCAAGGGTTTCACTACGTAGTCCAAGGTCGAACTAAAACAAGAGGATCAGAGCTAAAGTGCCTCAAAACAAGTCACAAGTGAGTGTTGGAGGCCTGTTGGCCCTTGGTTATGGAAGGAAGTGAAGAATAAGGAAGGAAAGGTAAAAAGTGAGCTTCACGGGGGACACAATAACTGTCATTGTGTCGAAGTGAGAAAAAGAGAAAGAAGGATGGAGCAAAGTATGGAAAAGAAATTCGTTGGACGAGAATATCAGGGATGACAAATCAGAAAGGAAGAAAGATCGTGGACAAATAAGAAAGAAAAAAATCCATCATTGGATGTTTTGGAGCACTGTGATATGAAGAACGAAAGACAGGCTCGTGAATCTCGGAAAAAGTGGGTCAGGTTGAACTAGGGTTTTAGACATCTAAGGTTTTGGTAATTAGGGTTTTGACACATAAGTTTTGACCTGAGCTTGTCGGTGAGGGATTGTAATATATAAATATAGGTCGAAAGGACCTAGGTTAGGTCAGTACTAATGTTGGGTATTGATATTCATTTTTTTTTCTTAAGAGAGTAATGTACTATGAGAGAGAGGACTGCTGAGAGTGAGAGCCTTCTGGTATTGTAGGATCTTCAACTGGGTGCGAATATCAAGTCCTATAGTTGGATGCATAGGAAGGTGGGAGATAGAAAGAAGAAGAGAGAAGATCTGTTGACTAAGAGCACAGATCAGAACTGTAAGATTTACCTTAATATATCATAAGCATAGTTATTTGGACATAGCCCTAGAGAGAGGGTGAATCACGTATATCTGGTTTTATGTGTGTGTGATTGTTGCCTGGATCTTTGTCATTGTTATACTGTTAATTGCATTATTGTGTTAGATCAGATGTATGGTTGTGCAGAGTAGATATAACTAATAAAGAGATATGTGAATGTTGCATTATAATTGTATTAGTTCCACTTGATATTCCTCTAGTTATAGACATCTCTGTCCTGCAACCCCCCTCTTAGCTACTTCGGGTGAGACTGCATCTAGTTCGCAGGTTTTGCCGAAAGGGCCAATAGTTAGGGCTTGTTGGTGCACTCTTGGAGTGAATCCTGGGTATTCCCCCATGCCAATAGGGATCATCCACAGTTGGTGCACCAACAACAGTAGGGGGACCTCCAGCTAGAGAGGTTGAGAGAGTTTTGAGGCAGGTGGAGCAGAACCTCACTGCTCTTACTCATACAGTTCATATGGTAGAGATCGAGGATCTCCCACCATCTATGCATACTCAAGTTGTTGGGGTACCTCAGACCTGGGTCCAACTCTTTTGGCATTTATCCAATGTCGTTGTTCACCATGGCAGGGCCAATAGGCCCCACCCTTAGTTAGGCTAGACTTCTTACCTACCGAGGGCACCTTTTGTATATTTTTGAGGGCATAAGCCCCGTGACTCTTTACTGGACACATATTTTTTGAGGTGCTTGTGCTCACCCATGCACTTTGATACTTTGTGATATATATATGTGTATTTACATATTTTTTGTTTTATGGATTACATTTATTTAAAAATGTATTTACATGTGCATGTGTGTGCTTTTTCTTACATGTGTGCAATATGCCAATCTAAGATATAATTAGCTAGAGTATCTGTAACTTGATTCAATCTCATAGGAACGTGGATATATGTAGTGTGATCAAAACTTCGTTCTAAGAGATATACCTTAAGGAATCGTCAGTGTAGAGTAGCATCATAAATGCGGTAAACTCCATTTAATTGAGACACAACCAGTTGAGCATCTAAGTAGACTTAGAGGTGAGAGTTACCACACGACAAAGCATCACGAAGAAACTCTAAGACTGCCTTGTATTCAACAACATTGTTTGTGGTGTCACCTAAATAGATACCTCATGAAGATAGCAACTGGCCTTGAGGTGTGAAAATCACCCAAGTTGTGGAAGAAAGCCTCCGAGTGCACTAGCTAGTGCCATCCACAAACCCAATGAACACCTATGATTCACTTGACATCTTCCATAGTGAAAAATATGATAAAAAAAATGACACATCCATAAAACCAAAAAAACTACAAAAACAAATGTACAAGAACTATACATATGTTACAAGAAGTCACCTGAGGCGACCCACCTACGAGTAATACCTTATGAGGTAGAGCCCATTTTAGGCTTCGCCCAAGCATTTCCATCAAATTATACCAGATGATAAGTGCCCTTGTTTAAAACCTCTTTTACGATGAAGGGTCCGAACCACATGGGTTTGAAATTCCTACCCCTAGGCAGTCCTTATCTTGGTCATAGAACAGGACAAGGTCACCTACAGAAAAACTCCAAGGGTGAATGGACAGATCATAGTAACACTTGAATTTTTTCTTGTGAGCCTCATTAGCCAAGAATGCATCACGATGCTACTTATTGAGCTTCTCAAGGTGTAATAAATTATCTTCAAGCGGTCAAGTGTCAGGCAATAACTGTACTGCCAACTTTAGAGACAAGATCTGGCACTCTATGGGAAAGACTACTTACAGCCCGTAAATGAGTTGAAAAGGTGAAAATCCAGTTGCAGTATTAACAGATGTTTAGTAAGCCCATAATGTCGAGTATAACATCAAATTCCAATTTGACTTGGCCAAATTGATCGTTCGTTGTATAATGTTATTAAGAGATTTATTTACATATTTCACCTGACCATTCATTTGTGGGTAGTAGGGTGACGAATGTTCTTACCTCAACCCAAGATTTGATGTTAACTCGGTCATCATTTTATTTTGAAATTGACTTCCATGGTTAGTGAAAATCTCTTTCATGACGTTGAACCTTGCTATAATCTGGTTAAACAAAAAGAGAGTTGTGGTCTCTCTGTCATCTTTGAATGTTGGCATATCTTTGACCCACTTGGTGAAGTAGTCTACTGCTATGATAATATAATGGTTCCCCCTTGCTGAAGGGGGGTTTCATGTAGTGTAATCAATCCCCCACTTAGTGAAGGTACCAATGGTAATGATGGAAAATAGGAGAGTGGGGTGTGCCCTCATCTTTCGAGGGAAGATCTGACAGTGATGGCACTTCTTGACAGATTCAACACAATCTCTGATTAATGTCGGGCAAAAGTAACCGTCTCATAGAATCTTTTGGGTTGTTGCCAACCTAGATAGATGACCTCCACATGCTCCAGTGTGGCAATCGTTAAGAAATATTTTTTCTTCTTCATGAGTGAGACATCGACAAAGGATGCAATCTACACCTCGATGATACAAAGTGTCCTCGAGTATGAGATAGTTCTTGGCTTGATGGCTTATACGGTGACTCTCATCACGAGAAGCTGGGGCGGGGCACTTCAAAGTCTATAAATAAAAAAGTACATCTCCATACTAGGGGTCCAAAGACATGATCAAAAACATGTCTCCTTTAATAAGCGACTCCTCGGGCATGACATCACCTGACTCGACCGAAAGTTCTGAAATGAGTTCCGCAAAGACCAGTGATTTTTTTGATTTCACCGAAACAAAATCTAAGTCAAATTCCTAGAGGAAAACTATCCATATACTAATATTTCCGCCAATTACTCGGCATGTCAACACATATTGAAACAAATTCACAATGACAATGACGGTGGTCTTGCAAAACAAGATATAATGACGGAACTGTTGGACAGCATGAACTGCTACCAATGCAAGTTTTTGAATGTGGGAATAATTGAGTTTCGGTCCAACCAAGCCTCGGCTCAGGTAATAAATCACATATTATGAGAGTAAATTATCCTCCTTAACCAAGACCATACCAATGATCGACTCTACCACAACCAAGTATAATAAGAAATATTTATTATAATCGGGTGGCCAAAGTAGAGGGGAAGTTGTGAGGGTACATTTCAATGCTTCGAAAGAGCATTGAGCGGCTTCATCCCAATGATAAGGAACTTCTATCTTCAGTAAATGCATAAAACCCTTTGTGATATCGGTATAGTTTGTGATGAAACGCCGTAAACAAATTTATTTTCCCTGTAATCTGAAGATGAAAGATTGAGCACGGTGTAGGCAATTGAACTATTGCCTCAACTTTGATAGGATCGACCATGATCCCTATTGTTGAAACTACAAAACCTAGTATATGACCCGATGTCACACAAAAAATGAATTTTCTTGGATTCAAGTGAATCTGGTAGTAGTGACATCGCTCAAAAATAAGTCAAAGGTGTGTGGGATGATTAGCTCTCTTATGTGATCGTGATGTTAAATCATCTAGGTAGGCCTCTACTATATGTTTGAGATCGTGGAAACCAAAAGACATGGCCCACTGAAAAGTAGCTCCATCATTTTTCAGACCAAAAGGCATCTTTTGATAAGCGAATGTACCCCATGGAAAAATAAAAGCGGTTTTGTGTTGGTCTTCGGGTTTGATACGTATTTGATTGTATCCCGAAAAAACATCCATGAAAGAAAAAGATTCACAACTTGGGCATTAATCAATTATATGTTAAATAAATGGTGTGGGGAAATTATTTTTTGGACAAGATTTTTTGATATAACAGAAGTTAGTACATACATGAATCGTACCGTATTTTTTGTCGATAAAAATAGTATTTGACACCCATTTGGGTCAAATGAACGGGGTAGATAAAACCTTCTTTGAGCAGTTTCTCTACTTCAGCCTTAATAGTTGTTTATTTCTTAGGATTGACTAGATGAAGCTTCTGCCACACTATCTTAGCATCATGATAAGTCATGATTTCATGTTCGGTGATTCTTGGATCAATGCCTAGCATTTCCTCATAAGACCAGGCAAAAACATCATGGAATTCTTTAAATAAATCTATGTAGATTCGAATCTCCTCGGGGGAACAATTAGCTCCAACGAGAATACTCTCCATGATGCCAGGGGTTCTAGAGATATCAATTGGTATCATTTCAATGATGGTATCCATATTACCTTCGACGTAAACAATGTGTGTAGAAAATGGATTAGTAGAGCAAGACCTATCTCCAGACATAGTCAACTTGAAGTCACCTACTTAAATTCTTCTTAACTCTGGGAGGAAGTAAGATCTATGATTGAGATCATCCCAGGGTCTGTCTGAACTAGTCATTTCTTCAATGATCGCTTCATCTAAAAGAAATACTAAGTCTAAAGAGTTAGTACCAGCAAGGGAACCTTGAGCCCAAGTAGGCTCGAGAATCAGATCTAACTCATGTGTGGGAGTTGGATTGGGGTCATTGGAAGCTTGTTGGACTATTGAGTACGCAACTTCTTCCATGATAAGGGAATGGCCATACCATGGTTCCATGCCCCTTCCATCCTGGTTGATGGGGAAGGAATATTCCATGGATCATTGAAGTAAGGTGTACGAAATGACAAGACTTGAAAAATTTCAACCTTAGGTTGGTCTGAAATGAACTTAACATCGTCGAAAGGAGTTGCGTAATCGAAAGTACCCATCAAAGGTGGGCACAAAGAAACCCCTATATTGACGATCCCAGCTTGAAGGTTATCAATCATTGGGACTGTGGATGCCCCGATGAAGAGTCAGGATGATAGAAAGACAATTGATCAATGGTCATGATATGGCCCTCGTGTGGAAACAACAAGACCTAGAAAACTATAGCAAACATTGCTTGCATAGCATAGGTCCAACTCCTTCCTAACAAGATATTGTATTCGAGAGACGCATCGATGAATTCAACCTCGATGCACATGGTCTTCCCTCCTAACTGCACGGGGAAAGAGGGGATGATGCCATGTGGTTAGAATGAACAAATGTCGAAGGTGGTAGGAAGAGTAGGTGACGGAGACAAAATGGGTTGGCCAATGGCCTTCCAACATGCCAAAGACATCACGCATGTTGAGGCACCCTCATCAACCACCGTGCAGAAAATATTTCGAGTAAAAGTTTTCGTGGCGTAAGCCACTACTATATGAAATGTTGTGTGGTAAGGGAGATGAGGTTTTAAGTTGGTCATATCAAGAATGATCATACCTGGATTACAAGTCTCAGCAGATCCTAAGGTGGCTAACAGAGGCTTTCTCTGGGAAGGGAAGCTCTATAAGATCTCTAAAGTAGACATCGCACAAGGGGTTTGAGACAATTCCTCCACCATAGAGTAGTTTTGGGTGGCCCTTGCATTTGGATTGTCATAAGATTTCTTGAATGCACCTTTTGGGATGCGTGTCATTGTTTCGCCCAACATATTCTCGATCTGAAGAGGAAGAGGTGGGTTTTTGTCTTTTTTTCTCTTCTCAGAGGTGTTTGGAATTCCATAATCATGCGCTCTAGTCGATATGTAGGCATCACCTTTCATCATATACATGTTTTCGGACGAAGAATTACTTGAAGACGGAGGGGGTCCTTGACTACCCCCATCCCTTCTTGGAGAGGATTCAGTTAAATGTTTCCCATGTTGAAATGGGTTCATTAACACAGCAAGTTGCTACTGCACTAATAAATTTAGGGCCTCTACAAGCTGAGGGCACTCGTGAGTCAGGTGGTCTTTCATGCATAGGTTACATGGATACTTCAACTTCTTATTTTCAGTTTTCCCCCCACCAACATTATTGGTAGGGTTATTATCCCCCTTACCCTTATTTCATTGTTTCTTCTTTCCTTCAGGATGTTGGGTGGCATTTATGTTAGTCGATTGCACATTGTGTACATTCGACATTTGGGTAGGGGGAGAAGATGGACCCATGGTCTGACTGGTCTCTTTCTATTGTATCGACAATTGTTGTAATTGTTTTGACAGCTGATCAGTGGGATTTGTTTGTGTTGAACCAACAATACCATCATCATGTGGTCTAGCTCTTTGTCTGGTCTTGTCAAGTATTGACCGTGGTGCATCTGGAAAAATTTCGTAATGTAAACCAGACTGAGAGTAAATTAGCTCTAGTTGTTGAGCTCTCGTTATTGCATCTTCTTCAGAAAACACTCCCGACATTACGATGTCTTTGGATAACTGGGGTGCCAAAGAATTAATGAACCACTTAAGCAGGAATGTTGGTGGGACTAGCACTTTTATCAAACTCTTTCAGTGTCTCCATTCTTAGATGTGATCAAAGATATAATATGCCTTTGTCTTCTCAAATTTGGCCAACAATTCGGTGTCCGCATTGTATCTCACAGGTAATTGGAAATGTTTTAAGAAATACATTGCCAATTCACCGAAGGAAGAGTATCTCGAGTGGTCGAGCTCAATGTACCATTTCGCAACACTCTCGATGAGAGTGCGTTGAAACAAATTCAACTGGACAGAGTCATCTTTCAACGAATCGGACGAGAACCAAACATGAAAGGTAGTCACATGATTGTCTGGATATTCATTAGGCTTAGCTTCAAACTTTGGAATGTCTAAAGGCAACTTGGTTGGCATAGGAGGCCAACGTGGATCATGACAAATAGGGTCATTCAATAACCTTGTCAAGTCTGGCAAATGCAGAGTTTCCAGAAATGATAGTTTGGGCTATTGAATGTGACCAGGGAAAAAGGAGCCTTGAGTTTGGCTGGCACCAGATTGCCAGGAAAAGTTAGGTTTTTGGCCAGGGTTCTGGTAATAACCATGGCCCTAACCAGCATACAGATTCTACGCTTATTGATATGTCATCGGCTGACTCCATTAATAGGACGTGAAGGGTTGGGCTTCCATCGCATTCCAAGGATTTTGGAAAGGGTTGCCCCCTATCGATCTGTCATTCATAGGTGTTGATCCTTGCCCAGGGTTCCATTGGATATGGAAGGGGTTTCCCTAGATCATCATCCCCGACAAGGGAACTAATCCTTGCCATGGATTCCATGGTCCTTGTGAGGAAGGAATTCCTAAGTTTGGCCCCTGTGCAGGAATAATACCCTGTACAGGATTTTGTTGTCCATAACCGAGGTTTCCCCCGGCCATGAAGGAAGCCAATGAGAAATCAGTTTTACCAAACACACCGAACAAAGAGAACAGTGTCGAACTAACTGACATGTTATAAGAAGGAAGTCCTCGACTACCTGCTCCAAATGAACTATGTTTTATGTTCGGCTTGGCAAGGTGTTGGTGAGAACCATTGAGTGAAGGGGATGAAGGAGGTATATGACCACCTCCATAAAGGAAATTTTTATAGGGAGCATAAGTCCCCCCCATAGATCCTTCCAGAGGAGCGTTCAAGCTCCCTGCCCCAGGAACTAAAGTCTGTAGAGTGGAGTAGGAAAGTACAGGGCTTGTACCAAAGCCAAGCATCCCATATGAGAATGGAGGGCATGTCACACTCTGGGTAAATGGAACAGTGATCACCGCCATAGACAGAATCAAACCATTTCCCGAGGTAAATGTAGTCGATACCATCGTGGCTCGAACTAGAAATGGTTGGTTAGGAGGTGGAACACCCACTATAAAGACAACCATAGAGGGAATATGAGAATTCCCTAAAGAAGTCACAACATTTGTTTCCATTGCTGCTTGTGACACTATCAAGTGCTCATAAGGATATTTTTTATGATGATGGGAACCAATAAAACAGTGTTTGGAGGTTATTGCAGACCAAGGGCTTCCGATCCAAGGTATGAAATGGTTGGTTCCTCCAAAATCAAATGTTCTTCTCTTAGAGATGAGTCAGACATAGGTTCCTGTGACCTTGTCACCTAGAAAGACCCTTTGTTACACATTATTTTCATCATCCCTATGACTGTTAATGATGTAAACCTATCTTTTTCCTTTAGAGGGGTCAATGGCCTGAGTTCCTGAAGAAAGAATGGAGAAGAACTTTTCCTGAGAAAAAAAGTTGCATTTTCCTTTATGAAAACCCTATTAAAGATGATTTTCGCATGCTGTACTATGGCTAGGATGCGATAATGATTGATTCTTGTAGGCTGGACCATAGATAGGTTGTGAGAGCTTTGCAGGTTTCTCTATAAGTAGCGTGCGAGAATTCTCATACGTGGGAAAAATGAGCATCTTCTTGATTCTTCTAGAATGAGAAACTTCCATGGTGAGGTGGCATCTGAATGGTTTGGATATTACTCACTTTCATGATTTAGTGGGATCATCCTAACCTCCTCACCTTATCCTCTTTAGCTTATAAAAGGAGAGGAGCTCTCATGGAGAAAGTTAGTTGTTTTTAGCTTGGGATTGTTAGCTTGGTTAGAGTGGCTTTTAGATTTTCTTTGTCAAGATAGATTGTGAGTAGCTATCAGATCCATGGTCTCAGAATCCTTGGAGCAAGAAGTGTGGGGGGAACAAAGGACAGTTGAAAGAGACCTTATGACATCAAGGCCATGGTTGTAATCTCTCTTTCACATTTAATATGATACAGTAATATGATTCTTTCCTATAAATCTTGTTGTGTTTTATTGTGTGATTGCTTGATCACATACATAGGTTTATATTAAGTTTATGCTATTACTATCACTTTGGTTGGTTGCGTTCTTTTGTAGAATCATCATTGTATGAGTGTTGGAATGGAGCTAGGATGGCGATAGTGAGAGGAAGTGGTGTTTAAAAGGTATGTCACCTATCCCTCTTTAGTTAGTAAATTCAATATTTAAAACTTAAGGAAAGCATCATGTTCTGGTGTGTTTTGTTCTATATTTAGGTGGATCTAGGGAGATTATTTAGTGTCCGCACCTATGGATTTATTCAATAACAAAATTGGAAACTCCACTAGGGAATGGATTGTTTCCTAGTTAGTCTAGTTTCCCTTTCTTTGATTTATTTATTTATGGTCTCTGAGTCTTTAGGAGATCCTTACAGACTCCCTGTATCCATAAGTTCACTCAAAAGTTCTGTCCTTTCTCCAAAATTTTCTTGATTACAAACCTTCTCACGCAGTACCTTTCTGTGGCATGTGAGAATCACTAAAGTTCACACCCTACTGTGTAATCTAGTGTGACATGTTCGCACCTTACCTATGTCCATCCTGCGAACTCCACCAATTTTCTCACTGCACCCTATAGGTAGGTTGTGAACCCATTTGAAATTTGTGTTTGGAATTAGGCTTTCCTATCTTTTGATGCCCAGTTTTTCTTTATTCAGATGGATTGAACTTTTGGAGCCTATATTGATCTATTTATAGTCTGCTTGACATTCTTTGAGTTTCTTTTAGACATATTTTCTTTGTTTGGTTTTGAAGGATTAGTCTCTTGCTTTGAGTGTCTTTCAATTCCAAAGCTTATGTTTTCTTTAGAATTGTTTAGGGAAAGATCAGATTTCTTCTAAATAGTTCACTTTACAAGAAAAATTTTAGTTTGGGTTTCTTTGTTTTAAGAAAGTTCATTATTGCTTTTAGTGAAAATTTTGAAACAAAAAAGATTCAATTTCTTGCTTTATATTAGATTGGGGGAATCCTTGCATTTGAAGTAGCGAAATTGCATGTTTCTTGGATTTTTTTGGTCTTAAATTGGGGGGCCATGAATCGTGCAATGGTGTACAGTACCTTTTTCTCATTTCCTGAGAATCTTGATATTGATGAGTTTAATATATTTTGGAACATTGTGTATATGGGAATGATAAATGTTTTCTCCTTCTCGTAGCATAGCCTTCATCGAAATGAAAAGATTGCATCTTCGTCTCTTTGCATAGATTTCGATTAAAACACCATATTGTTCACTCCATTTTCCTATTGAGTAACAACAACCATAAAATAAAGTGCTTATAAAAATTGATTAGACATTTTTATCTTTTCTGGTAGAAAACCTACATTATATTAGTCGTAGGGCTTTGGAATAAGTGTGAAAGATAAATTTTCAAAGTTGCAAACAAACATAGAATCTTGAGTTAGGGAACGGTTAAATCCACTTACTACATTTTGTCCTGGGAAGCCCTTCTCACACAAGGGTCAATCACGAGGTCGCATTGAGACTGGTAGAGTTACTCACCTTGCTTTGTTGGTCTTGGTGTAGAGATTGCACATATTATGGGGGTCACTTGAAGGTATACCCAAAATGATGAGTGGAAGCCTTTCAAATTGATTTTCGGCTAGATACCCTTCCTTTGCGCATGGATCAGACTATCGATTGCTTCCCCAGGCATCACCATAGTGATTGGTAACCTTAGTGGCCTATCTCTTTAGGGTATTTACACAAGGTGACTATGGAGGGGAAATTCTTCATGGTACCTGGGATCGACGTTGGCCAAACTCAGTCAGGCGCATTGGAGGGTATACCCACAATTATGTGTGGGAGATTGCACCAGGGTGTAAGTTCGTTAAGAAGGTCATCAATGTAACTTTTCCACCTGCTCTATCTCATCCCCTTCTTACTTTGTTCCTGTGATGTTGGATTTCATTACCAACTAGTGAGCTCATTGCGAGAAGGTTTTGTTTTCTTTATTGCTTACTAGATTTTTAGTGTGTGTTGTTTGTTTTCACTAGAAAAATCTAGGTTGGATCTTTGTTTTATATGGCGCCAGTTCCTGAAATAAACAATGAAGGAACCCCTACTCCAGGGGAACCTTTTTGTTTTTCCTTCTTATGGAAACATTGGTCCTCCTCACATCGCTACTTTGAGCCTTCTATGTCTCACGACTGAATTTTCGGTGTGGTTGTTTTGTACTTAGGTAATCCCGAATGCAATAAGTGCTTCATTCGTAAGCACTTCCCCCCAAGAACATCAAACTCATGTTGATCCTTCACCTTCTTCACTAGTAAGGGATTCTTCGGCTTCTTCGCTTGCAAGGTCGCCTTTTGTTTCATCTTCTTTGTCGAGTGAAAGCTCTGAAGCTAGTAAACTGGTGATTAAGAAGAAGAAGAAAGATAAACAAGGGTCAAAACCTCCAACCATTTTAAAACATGTTGGAAAACAACCGGTTACTGGTAATCGTGTTGGGAGTGTTGATGATTTCAATATCACCCAAACAACTCGTAAGCCCAAGTACCCTTGCAGGCTTTGTAAGGGTATCCATCTTCTTAAGGATTTCCCTGGTCTATCCAAGGTTATAGAAGCTTGGTCTACACACCCTCGCCAACCCATGTCATCAACCTCTGAACAACATGTTGATGACCTCCCATCAACTAGTCGTGATATAGTTGGGAAAAATAAAAGTAGATTCAAGTTCCCATGTATGTTATGCAAAGGGAGTAATCTAACTCACCTTTGTCCTCATATGGAAGGAGCCTCGAAATTCATAGAAGACATGAATGTTTCACAGCCTCAACTCCCATCTTCTTATCACAAACTTACTCTCGACTCACCCGCAGTTCAATCTATCCCCTTCATCGGTCAATCTGGTTGATCAAGTGCTCAATGTGGTCATGTCTTTAGTTGAACCAGTTGACAAAGTGGTTGATCTGATACAATCCTCAATCAATCATGCTCTCTCCTCATAGAGTGAAACTAAAGCGGTCAATCTGATCCCATCCTCGGTCGATACTACTCTCCCATTAGAGAGTGTCGACACCATCCACCTGTCGACACCATTCTCCCCTTCAATAATGAAACACAAGTGGTCAATCTGATCTCTTCATTAGTTGATCCTACTCTCCCGCTAGAGAGTAAACCCGATCATGCCCATGTTTTTCTTGTTGATACATAATCTACTATGTTGGGGGCTATTCCTCCTTCTCCCATGGAACCCCCTCCAAGTTATGAGGCCATCCATTTTGATTGGGGTGTGCTAACTAGACCTTGTCTTGCCTCTCACATTCCTTTCCAGATTACAGTACAGGTTTGTGGTCGAGACGTTCCTCATACACTAATAGATGAAGGTGCATCTGTTAGTATTTTGTCCTCTTTTGCTTGGCAAGCTTTGGGTTGTCCTCCACTTGCGTCGGTTACGCAAAATCTGTTATCTTTTAACAAAAGAACTAGTCAACCTTCAGGGACCGTTCCTCAGTTTCCTATAACTTTGTGAGGGAAAAATTTCTTTATTGACGTCATGGTAGTCCAAGACCCCCTAGATTTTTCTTTACTCCTTGGGCGAGATTATGTCTATTCCATGAAATCTATTGTGTATAATCTTTTTCATGTGATATATTTCCCTCACGATGGACAAGTTGTTATTTTTGATCAACTTTCATTCATTGACCATGACTGGATTGCCTCTCTAAATGGTTCTTATATGCAGATGGTATCGCCCCTACCATAGGTCAATTATGTGGTGTTGTCACCCATGGCTTCAACTTCTAATGACTTAGATCCAGTAGTTGACATGGTGATCTCTTCGATAGGTTTGTTAGAGCCTGATCTCTTTACTCCTGTCGCAACCTTGGACATGGTGTCCTTCCAGAGTGTGTTTCTTCCTTCTAGTAAAGACCTCTTGGAAGCCATGACTGAGTTTTGTCCCTTGACATGGTGTCATTCCGGAGCATTGTCCTCTTGGAATACATGATCAAGA
>SNQJ01S0056220.1:0-16553 GCA_010110895.2 Picea sitchensis
CCTAATGGCCAGACTAGGGGAATGGGATGGATGTGCGGGGTATAAGATGTAAATATGATAAGATGGTGGGAGCGAACGATGGCTTTGCAAATCCCTCTTGGTGGCTAACCAAAACCCATGAATATCAACTTGCTAAGTTACCCCATCAATCACCCCAACAATGGTCAAGTGGATTAGTGTAAGATCCAAGCAGTCATCAGAAATGAAAGGAACTTAATGCATATATAAGAGGGTTGTAATGATCAAATATGACACATACCATGATACCTTGGACCAATTACCTCATGGAGCAAGAGTCCTTTCCGAAGCAAGTCCAAGCCGGTGGCGATGGAAGCTGCTGCTGCTGACAGGACAACCCTGGGGGAGAAGAAGAAAGATGGGCCCTCAAGGGCCATGCTCAGGTAGATCCTGCTCTCATCACTTCATGTCTAGGACCTGTGGGCCTCGAGACATGATCTCCTAGTTATCCCTAGATATTGGGGATAACAATACACAAACTCTTTCATCTTGAATAGAAGCTTTACCAAAATCTCTGTTTATCTGCTCATCTGTCACAAACTCTTTCATCTCTTGAATAGAAGCTTTACCAAAATCTCTGTTTATCTGCTCATCTGGTGTGGAGATATGTATTGAGAATCATTTTCTCCTTTCCGGACTTCATCACATGGATAATGTAATGCTTGACTGGAAACGTACCAGTCTGGAACATTGTGAAGGATTCATGTAGATCTTAAATTAATAGAGTATATCATAGTTGGAAAAACTGGAACATATCTATGTGGCACTTCTTCTGTCACTGGTATCTCGATCTACTGAGTAGTCATCTTGATGTTATAGGGAAAACTTCACCACACTTTGTTGTGCTCTGGAGGTTCTCCACCAAGTTATCTTCTTCTTATCTGCATACATGAGTCTCTTTCAGGTATGCCTCAAAATCTTGAGACTTCTCTTCATACGCTCTTCATTCAATATCTCTGGAGAACATTCTTTTGGTATCTATTTGATGTAGAATTCGAATATTTTGGATGATATTATGGCTCATGTAGAGGTATGTCCTGTTTACCGGAACAAGTAATCATCATAGTCTTCTCCTCCATCCGTAGAACCTCTAGTTTTGGATATTGTAATGCTTTTATTCATGAGTCTTCCATACAATTTTCTTCATCAAAACTTTCAGTTCCTCTGCTTGATTTCTTTTAATGAGTTCATATATCAGTTTTATAATTTTTTGATTCTTGATACAATGACCGGTTGTTCAATTTCTCTTTCTTTCTTTGAATCTTCATGTTCTTCCCTTCTGTTTAGCTTCTGGGTCCATGGAGTAGATTCCATGCCCTAAAGATTCCATCTCTTTCTTTCATCACAGGATTTTCCACATGTATGGACAACCAATGATACTTTAAAGCTTCTCAAGAAGACTTCTTTTCCGAGGTTGAATCGATAATGTGAGTGTCTTTCATGGTTGTTAATATGGATATATACTTCTATCATTTTCAATGGATCATAGGATTAGCTCTCCTAATCCCGGCTTCATGTATGAGTGCATATAATTGGCTCCTCCGTCTGACAGTCCAGCTCGGCTCAGATCCCTTGTCTTCGCAATATATAATCGGCTCCCATCGTCCGACAGAGTCCACGCTTCCATCCCATCCTTATTGTCTTCTGCAGAATGTCATAAGTCTTTTTTCCAATTTACTTTTGATTGCTGACTTCTTTTCTCGCTCTCTTTGCCTCTCTTTCCAAGTCTCTTCATGATTGATTCCCCGATTTCGGGTTTATCTTGTAATAGCTCTCCACATGATTTGCCTTATATTTCATCCTTTCATGTGTAATTATCTGACTTGTATAATGATAACAACTTATCTTGTTGTTCTTCCATAGGTATAGTTCTTCTTGGAACACATTATCTTCCAAGAGATAGATATACAAGATATGTATAGATACGATGCAAATAAGATATGTACAAGAAATAAAGAAGAGTTGTTGTTACCTTTTAGAAGAAGTCTCTCTTCCATCCTGCTTAGTCTCTTTGTGGTAGGTTCCTTTTCTTCGCAATTGATGCTTCGTGTTTCTCCCTTCTTTTCTTTAGCTCAGGACAAAGATTCAGAGGACCTACTTTCAACATTGAAGTATCAGGACTTCCGGGAATTGTCTTTTCTCTTGATTTGCTTCCTCCTGAACCAAACTTCCTTTTTGTTCCCCGGCTCCTTGAATCTTGTTGTGAAGGCTTGATCGTTGTACTCTTTTTGGGGTTTCTCTTTGTATTGATCCTGATTCTTCTTGAGCACAACAAGTCCAAAGTTCTTCAAATGTTGGGTACTCCTTCCTGTTCATGCTTACAAATGCATCCCATGTCTTGGGAAGACCATTAAGGCACTATGTTCATCACCAATTCCTTTTCTAAAGTGATCTCTCTCTAATAGCTTGTAGTTGATCTCTTTAACTGGGAGATCCTTACAAAGTATGATGTTATGTCGTCGCCATCATTCATCTTCATCTTCATGTTACTTGGCTCAGCTCTTCATTCTCATAACTTGTCCAATGTTTTCGATCGAGAAGAGATTTGTTAGGCCATCACACATCTTCTTCATGAGTCAAGATAGAGATGTGGGTATCAAGTGGTCTTTTATAGAATCCACTATGATACTCATGGCATTGATGTCAACATCTTTGAAGTTCTCCATAGCTATAACATTCGTGGTTCCTTCTTTTCCTTCTTCAACTCTCGCTTCAAGATCTTTCCTTTCACCATATCCAACACCTTATTCTTGGAAATGATGAGGTCAACTTGTCTTCCACGCCCAAGCGTAGGCTCCATCTAACTTGTTCTCCTGTTTCATAGTAAGCCATGGTTTATTTGACTTGGTCAAACCCTATAATTGACCAGAAATTCAAACTTCACCGTCTTGACTTGCCGAGAGTGTTAGAGATGCTAGCCAGGGCTAGAGTGCATTGATATATCTGTAGATTAGGTCAATTCATTCACTGAAGGTGCTTCAAAAATATGATTATGGTTTCTCGTGAATCGCCATGCTAGTAACCCCAGCCACAATGTTCTTTAGAAGTTGCTTCCTAGTAACTTCTGAAGCAGCTCTCAACGAAGCTCAATATCCTAGCTGCTATGTTTCCTTCCAACATTTAAACTAAATGAAAGAGTTGTGGGCCCATAAATTTTTAGAAAAATGGGTGTTCTCGTTTAAACATAGAAAATTAGCAATATTTTCACCCAACCAAAGGCCGAAGCCACCCTCCGAGCACCTGCACCTTGATCGAATTACTAATTCCCAGCAAACCCTAGGCTAGATAGCCAACAAGGTGTAGCGATCTTCCTCCAAGGATAGCGCACTACTGTAATAGTTGATTAGATAGTTCAAACCCTAAATGCGGTAGATAGTCCAAGCTAACACCCAAACTATTAGCTACACCAGCTACACCTGTAGCTCTCCTCCACAAATGCGCACCAAACTGGGAACCGCAAGGCGCATCTCGTACCGTTGCTCGCACTCGAGATAAATAAAATGAGAATTGGCACTCGTATTTATACCGGTTCCCCGGCCGATTTGCTAGGTCAATTCTCCTTCCTCGATATGTGTTTGTTCAAGATATTATTATTATTTATGGAAATTTTCTCTGGAGGCTATAACCTAATATAAAATTATCTTCTTTGAGCCGACAAGACTTCGAAGGTTAGCCGTAACTCATTAGGGTTTTCTCTTGCTTTCTCTCGTAGCTCCTATTCGCCGTTCCTATACTTGGTAACAATTTCCTCCGCAGTAACATTTAACAGAGGCCAACCGGGAGATAACCTGATGTTTTCTTAGCAACTTCTTTTAGGTAATTCTTCAAATTATCTCTTTTAGAAAGAAGCAAGTCTTCTAGTTCTTCTTTTGGAGTCTTTGATACTTATTCTACAACTTGGTGTACAATTTATCCAATTCCTCATTGTGGCATTGTAAGGTATGGACTTGAATCTTCAAGTTATGCACTTGTTGGTCAGGCCATCAACCCTCTATTTTGACCTCAACCTGCATTTTCTTCTCATCTTGGTTTGTGATAGATTTGTTGTGGTCAACCAATGTTTTGCTCCTTGTTCTCATATTATAACTGTGTATAACCTCAGGTTCTTTAAATTTTGTTTCTTTAGTGGACCCCTGAACTCCCACAATGTCAACTTTAACTTCTGGTTTAATGTCTTGTAAATTGTGGTAATGATCCCCTGTATTCCCTGTTGACTGGAGTTTGTAGGATACTCTTTTTTCATTGTCACAAATGGTGTTTCTGCAGTCTCACCCTCATTATGGTTTTATTTACCATTTTCCTATGTCATCATGTTCAGTGTATGGGCAACGATTTCTTCCATGCTAGAAAATTTAGGATTGTCATAATTCTCGATTACAATTGGTTGGGGGTCTTCTAATTATGGTTTGAATAGAGCCTTGGAGTTCAACCTCATTTGATTTGTAATTCTAGTTTTTCTATTTGGTTTGCTCGGTGCCTTCAATGTACTGCTCCTCCTCTTCTTGTTCCTTGTTTTGGTCGCTAGGGATGTTTTAGGCAAGGTTTTAAAGTAGAACAACCTTTCCCTTTAATCTCTTCCCTTACAATAACCAAAGTTCACCTCCTCATTCGAAAGCCCAAAGTTTATTGAAGGTTACCCGGATGGGGTTTCTTCCTCCAATGGTCATTTACGAGATCTGGTAAGTTCCCCAATGCGTGGGTGGCCGTTGGCGTACTTTGCCACTTTGTTTTCCTTCCCTGTAGAAGACCTTCACTGTATTTAGCGGTGGGCCCCTCCTTCATGGAGGTCTCTCGCTTGTTTTATTCTCAAGGCATGTCTTTGTTTTAGGGCCTTTCCCTTATTTGACGCTACCGAGCAGCTCAATGAGTTCCTTAGGTTGTAGAGAAGTCCTAACCCTCGCTCTTAGTCTCTCACTTGGATCACCTTCATTCTCAATCGCAAAATTCGCTCTCGCCTTTCAATCCCACATACCGCAGCCAACCCTAAGCAGAATGTCTCTAGAGGACAACACACTCAAGCCCCGATGGTACATCAAGAGATTCCTAATGGTGGATTTGAACCCTCCTGTCCATTTTGGTTAGGCTCTTAAGGAGATAATATGGTAAATTAAGCTCTCTATCTCCACTTAGATGCATAAGGAAATGAAGGTGATACCAACGTACAATACCGAATCACCTCACTTCAGTTATACCTATGTAATCAAGTGGGTTAAGGCTCCTTTCCAAATCTTCTTTTTATCCGTGACATGGATTCCTTGACTCCGGGCCGAGTTCGGTGTCGAGAACCATGAATTAAATGCGGCAGGTCTGAGGCACCGTCTTTCAAACCCGCATCTTTCCCGCGATAGGGGAGAGCATGCTACTCCAATGAAGCGTTTCAAATATGAACTGTGTATCCCCAAGCACCGGGAAGCCATCGAACGCTTTCACGAACCAGCTGCCCGTGCCGGGCCCTCAAATGCATCGTGAAATCATACCACGGGCTTCCGGCCAAAATACTTTCATTCTTATATCAAACAATTCCTGCACCTTTTGTGCCCTACCCTGCTCAACTTCCATCGTTTCCGGGAGGGAGGAAACCATATGGCGGACATATTAGTGGCTTGATGTCAATTGATGCCATGAATGCAGATTCTTCATATTTAAAACCGATACCCAGTGGATGTTAACCCGTTCGCTTTTCATATAGTGGCCATGATGAACCTCTAAAGTTCTCACGATCATGACTGGTGGTGTAATGATGGAACTGCGTGTAATATGGTGTGGAGGCGCTCGTTTATGATCGTGCACATATGCATGCATCATTCAAATGGTTCAAATATTTAAAATACAAATTAAATTATAAAATAATTTCAAAATTAGTGCGACAATCCTCGTTTGCAAGAATAGACTGGTTCTTGCAATCAACTATGTTCTACAAGATATGACTCCGTCAAACCGCGAGCTCAACCAACGGCAAATTTGATTACGCTACCAAACCCAAACCATGACATGGCCTTATCCTTCAAGAAAAACAAAAATATGGTGCAAAGAATCCACTACAGTGCTAAAAACATGGTACCCGAAATATTTAGTAATAGGGGAGGCAACTTAACCAGACCAAAGGAAACCCACTTTATTCATGTGTAGGGGCAATGAGAGAGGAGGTGAAAGTACTTAGTCCTGTTCATCTATGATGGTAAGTTCTTATGTGGCTCTAAAGGAAAACATACAAGATGCAGCCATTACTGGAATCCAGCAGCGGCTTATACGCTAAAAAGGTCACCTCGATGTAGCCTGACTCACTCTAACCAATGTCCCCTGCGGAACTTTGGCATAGAAGATCAGCTCATCAACTACAAAGCCTACCATATGTAAGCAAGGTATTCACAGGTCTACCAAAATTCAAAGCTGATCGAAGGTGTACGCAAGGGGATGCGCAAGGAAACAACATAAAGAATCATTTTCAAAAGAGCTAACAAGAAGAAGCAATCTTGGAACTTGTCCACTCAAACGTATGTAGTCCAATACCATCAACCTCTCTAAATGGGTATGTATACTTTGTATCCTTTATTGATGATTATTTTTGTAAGACTTGGGTTTATTTCTGAAATCAAAAGATGTGTTACATGGAAAATTTAAGGAATTCAAAGCCTTGGTAGAAAACCCTCTCCAAAAGGAAAATGAAGATAATGAGGTCGCATTAATGGAGGAGAGTACACTTCAAATGAATTTGAAACCTTTTGTAGAGATGTCGGGATTAAAAGGAGCTCACCAATTCCTATAATCCTCAAACAAAAATGGTGTAGCGTGAAAGAAATAATATTAGAATGATTATGGAAGCAAGAAAGACTATGATTCACCTACCGATCCTTCCAATGCACTTATGTTCTACAACAAGAGAAACAATATGTCCAAAACATATTATCCCCTAGTGCACTTGGATTCAAAAATACAGAAGAAATGTTCAACGGAAGAAGCCAAAAGTAAATATCCCGCAATACGGCTGCCCAAGATTTGTACACATTCCAAAAGAGAACTAAGTTGGATCCTTCAAAAAAAGAAGGGAATATTTCGCGATAATCGGAGGTCTCTAAGGGCTTCATCTACATACCAAAAGTTTACTCATCATATTTCAGAGATCAACATGATGTAACCTTTACAAAGAATGCACACTCAAAAGATCAAGGAAACCTACCAGCGTAGCGAGCATATGAAAAGAACATGTAGCTCCCGAGTTGCGTAACCTCAGCATAAAAGCATAAGCACTGATGAAGAGATTCCGTAAGATCATGATATGATAGAATTTAAAGAACCTCCCCAGATGACGACATCCCACAAGAGAAAGCCAACTTCTAAGCGGCAGGAATCCATTCACATTTTTAGAAGTATGGTGCCCCATAATGAACCATGAGACAAAGCAAGAAGCCTAAGCCATTCTCCAGTTGTATGGTTTTGATGTGTGATCTCATAGAGAAGGATCCTACTTCGCTTAAACAAGTTTGTTCAAGAAAGAATGCATGGATGCCTGACAAAAAATAACACCCATTATAAAGAATGATGTATGGGAAGTAGTGTTGAGATTTTTAGTACCTTTGAGTGGTCCCTATAAAGCCAAGACCCTGCTACACTTGTCACCGCCGTAATTTCATGCCATGATTCTAATTTCACTTTTAACTAGGAGTTTTAAGTCAAAAGTGAAATATGTCACTTAAGTCATAAAGTGGACAATTAATTCACAATGTAAGGAATTATTGTATATGCCAAATCCAAGGAAAGTGGGTTTCGAAGAGATTATTGGAGTTGATCTCACCCATTGATTAGACTTGGCTAGGATGGATCTAGGCTAATGATATTTTAGGGTTGGCGTGAGGAGGCTAAAGAGAGAGTAAAGATATTTTTGAGACTCATCTTCACTTGAGAGTTTTGGAGAAGAGAAGAGGGGCACAAATCTGGAGGAGTGCACTTCACATGAGGGTTTGAGCAAAAACCTTGAGATCTTGAGGAGAGTTCTGTGCTTAGTTCTTGAGCTTCATGGGAGAGCATTTCCATGGGAGCCACAGCCTCCACTCTAGAGGGAGCATTTTCATGGGGAGGCTGCATCTTGGAGGAGAGGCACATTCTTTTTCCTTCATCGTGAGGAGGAGGACTTGTCGTGATTGAGATGAGTCTATGCATAGGAGGAGGAGCTTGCACTCGTTTCTGGTGGAGAGAGACATCTCGTGGATTTAGTTCCCTGGCTTATTTTTGCGATCATTTCTACTAGGAGGAGGGCACACAACTAACAAGGAGGACTTGTAGAGATCAATTTTCTTTGAGGACAGTTTCAATGGAGAGGCAACACAAGAGAGCACATATTCCCAGGGAGAGATTTCATTAAGCCGCACATGAGCTAGGGCTTCCAACAAGCAGCAAAGGGAAACAAAGGAAGAGGGTGTACCACAGTTTGGGCACTTCTTTTTCTGGTTCTTGTTGCAAGTCTTGTGAGGAGCTTGCCATGTATACATGTTCCATTGTATTTCATTACTTGTTGTATCTCTTGTTTTGATCATAATTATATAGACAAATATCCCAACCTGGTTTTCCCCTGGGTTTTATCCAGTGGTCATGTTGACCGAAAATACATGTGTACAAAAATGCATGTGAAGTTAGTTCCCGATTTGTTCACTACCGAAAGGTCTTTAGGTGTGTTGTACTTATTTTAGTATGCATGTGCTAACCGTTACCAAAACTACATGCTAGAGCACCTAAAATTGGAAGTGCAACCAGAATAAAATCAATAAGAAGTTCTAGGACCTGCTGGCTGTCCTAAAAACAACAACAAATACTTTATCAAACAATTGAAAATTAGAGTCAATCTATGGTCAAAAACAGACCCAGTTGACAAGCTTTATAGAACCTGAAAATCTTCATGATATCGGGCCATTGTCATATATATCTTCTGGTATTTTGAGGACACCATTGACTCATTTAGTGGTTATTAGAGGGCAGATTTCGCGCTCTGACATTAAGCGCTTTGGCACTCAGGACAACCTCTTCTTCACACACCTCGCGGGATTGAGTGAGGCTGTAGACGACCTCTTTTCACACCTACCGACTAGGAGTGAGGTCGTGGATTAGCTTACCTCTTTTCACACCCGGTAAGCGCTGATAAGAGTGAGGCAACATTCCTTTGCATTGGGGGCATCAAAGTGAGCACAGTTGGCGTATTACGTCAAGACCGATGTGTGTGGAGGACAAGCTAGCCGACGCTGGCAATTGGTCTCCTTTGAAGGTAAGGATGATTTTTGTCTTTGAGGACCTCGAGCCATGGGATATAGTCGAGGCAACTATTCCCCCATTCCTATCACCGCCTCCCGTCTTGGTAGTAGAATTCATGAGGAAGAACAACAAGGCAAAGAGGATCATATGTGATGCCGTGAGAGATCACATTATTCCCATAATTTGACTGAAGACTTACACGTAGATGTGGGACATCTTTGTGCAATTTTGTAATGAGCTCTAATGAGAACCAAGATATTCTTCACATGACCGACTCGAGGCATCTACATGCTCGGTGACCCAGATGGTTACTTCATTTCTTGGTAGATACACATAGATCATAGATGAGTTGGCAGCCGTTGGAGTGGTTGTGAACCCTAACTCTTGCGAGGTAAAGCCATGAACAGTCACCAAACCGGTGGGGTCCATTTGTAACGGCATTGTTGCCGTGAAGGTTTCTACATGGGAGAGGATGTGGGATGACTTCGCCCAGAGGGAGATTAGCTTTGGTACCGAGGCTTCGGACAAGAGGCAACAACAACAAATGTACGCCGCATTGAGGATCTTGCTCTTTTGGACAAAGGGCAAGAAGAAGACCGGTCGTGGAGGTAATGGCAGTCCTAAGTTTGGGGCCCACCACGTGAGGTGAGAGAAACAACAACAAGTATGCATGTGAGAGACATGAGCACGTTGAGATGCTTTTGTTTAGGAGAGATGGGTCACTAAGGTAGGGCAAAGGTCCCAAGAAGAAGAAGAAGCAAATAAGATGTGCAAAGAATCCACAACAAAGGAGATGGAGTTCGAGGAGAAGTTTGCCAGAGTGTGCATTCTTGACTACTATATCTGCCATTACACCATCCAACACTAGATGGGGAGACCGAGTTGATGAGGACCGACCGACGCACACCGATTTGAGGAGATGATACTCGGCACCTCGACATTCAAAAGTGGGTGACCGGGTCCACCCAAGATAGCCACAGCCGCAGAAGCCGAGTAGACAGAGAGTCGGTGCTACAAATTCATAGCAACGTAGGTTGATGAAGAGGAGCAACAGGGCACCACAAAGGATTGAGCCTCACATAGCTTCCTCAGGACGGCGATCAGGTTCTGGATCCACTTCTGGTGGAAGTGACTTGGCGAGCAATTAATTTGATGACTCTTGGTGAGAGACCAGAGGGGGAGACTCTTGGTGAAATGCTGTGAGGGGAGATCTGGGTGAGAGGCCAAGAGGAGGAAACCCTTGGTGGGAGACCAAGGTGAGATCTTCGGTGTGTCGGAGGATCTAGGTGATCTTGGATAGATGGAGAGTCACAAGCCATTTATAGATCATACATATTGAGTAGATCTGTGATAGAGTCCACTTTCAGAGATGAGGGTACAATCATACTCACCGAGCATGAGGCAAAACTAGCATGTCCACTCTAGGGATGATATTGGTGGTGATCAACACCTCCTTGGTAAGAGGGAGTGTTGGAGATTTGGGTACCTTGGAAAATGGTCCCCATGTGCTTATGAGTCTCCTTTAAGCAACAAAGGAAAAGACTATTACCCTTGTACTTTACTTTATGGTTCTAATTTCACTTTGACTTCAGGAGTTTTAAGTCAAAGTGAAATATGTCACTTAAGTCATAAAGTGACAATTAATTCAAAATGTAGGTGAATTAATAGATATAAAACAACCAAGGAAAGTGGGTTTCCTAAGTGAGATTATTGGAGTTGATGTCACCCATTGATTAGACTTGGCTAGATCTAATCTAGGCCATTGATCTTTAGGGTTGGCATGAGGAGGCTAAAGAGAGGGTAAAGATATTTTTGAGATTCATTCTTCACTTGAGAGTTTTGGAGAAGAGAAGAGGGGCGCAAATCTTGAGGAGAATGAGGGCGCACTTCATGAGGGTTTGAGCAAAACGCTTGAGAGCTTGAGGAGAGACTCTTGTATGGTTTGAGCTTGCATGGAGATCATTTCCATGGAGCCATACCTTCCACTTCTGAGAGGGAGCATTTTCATGGAGGAGGGGTGCATCTTGAGGAGGAGGGCACATTCGTTTTCCTTCATTTTCTCATCAGAGGAGGAGGACTTGTCAGATTGAGATGAGCTCTGATGCATAGGGAGAGGAGAGCTTGGGCGCTTGTTTCTGTGGAGAGAGACATTCAAGATCTGGTTATGTTTATTTCTGGTGATCATTTCTGCTAGGAGGAGGGCGCACATGTTGAGAGGACTAGCAACTACCTGGTAGTAGATTTACTTGGAGGATTTGAGCTCTAACAATTTTAGTGGAGAGGCAGCACAGGAGAGCACATTCCCGTGGAGGGATTTCTTCATTGGGTTACTAATGAGCTAGGGCGCTTCAGTTCAGTGCAGAGGGCAACAAAGGAAGAGGGCGCACCCCAATTTGGGCACTTCTCTTTCTGGTTCTTATGGCAAGACTCGTGAAGAGCTTGCTATGTATACAAGTTCCATTGTATTTCATTACTTGTTGTAACTCTTGCTTTGATCATCATTATATAAACAAATATCCCAAACTGGTTTTCCCTGAGGGGGTTTTATCCAGGGTCATGTTGACCAAAAATACCTGTGTACAAAAATGCATGTGTTAGTCTCTTAGATCTGTTCATTTTCAGCTGTAAAGATCTTTAGGTGCGTTGTACTTATTTTAGTATGCATGCGCTAACTTCTGGTTACTAAAACTACATGCTAGAGCACCTAAAATTGGAAGTGCAATCGTAACAAATCAGCAAGAAGTTCTTAGACTGTTGGTTGTCCTAAAACAACAACACATACTTTATTAGATAGTTGAAACTTAGAGTCAATCTGTGGTCAAAGACAGACCC
This sequence comes from Picea sitchensis, assembly GCA_010110895.2. NCBI lineage: Eukaryota > Viridiplantae > Streptophyta > Pinopsida > Pinales > Pinaceae > Picea > Picea sitchensis. The sequence continues at coordinate 12,091 of SNQJ01S0056220.1, forward strand.
AGTTGACAAGCTTGATAGGACCTGAAAATCTTCATGGTATCAGAGCTGAGGCGGCTTATTTTTTAGTAGTTTGGACAACTTATGTGTTGGCTGTCATATACATCTTCTTGGCAAATTTTTGAGGACAACCATTGACTCATTCAGTGGTTGTTAGAGGGAAATTTTTTGCAGAGGACAGTTGGGTAGTTTTTGGCACTTGTGGATAGCCTCTTTTCACATCTGCGTGGAGAGGAGTGAGGCTGTATAGACGACCTCTTTTCACACCTGCGTGGACACGAGTGAGGCTGTATAGACGACCTCTTTTCACACCGACTTGCTTTGAAGAAGTTGTTCATAAGAAAGAATTGGTGGACGCTGTGACAGAAGAATACCAATCCATTATAAAGAATGATGTATGGGAAGTAGTTCCCAGACCAAAGAACAAAGATGTGGTATCTTCCAAGTGGATATACAAAATAAAACATGCAACATACGAAAGTATTGAAAAACATAAGACAAGCTTTGTGGCTCATGGATTTTCTCAAAAGGAAGGTATTGACTATGAAGAAACATTTGCTCCTGTAGCTAGATACACTTCTATCAGAATCATCATAGCTCTTGCATCCAAAATGGAGTGGAAGTTACACCAGATGAATGTGAAAACAACTTTCTTAAATGGTGTTATTGAAGAAGAAGTGTATATAGAACAACCACAAGGGTTTGAAGTTGAAGATAGAAAGACTCATGTCTGCAGGTTGAAAAAAGCCATGTACGGGTTGAAGCAAGCTCCTACAGCTTGGTATGGCACAATTGATAGTTTCCTGACGATCTTGGGCTTTACCAAAAGTAAAGATGATCCTAACCTTTAATTCAAGGTTATGAATGATGAGCCAATTATATTGCTTTTATATGTGGATGATTTATTCTTAATAAGAGAAGAAAAGATCATCACAAATTGCAAGAAGAAGCTCGTTGTAGAGTTTGAGATGAAAGACCTAGGGCCGATGGATTATTTCTAAGGTCTTGAAGTTTGGCAGAGCCCAGAGAAGATCTTCCTTAACCAAGGGAAGTATGCAGTTGAAATACTGAAGAGATTTGACATGTTGGAATGTAAACCCATGAACACACCCATGGAAACGAATCTGAAGCTCCTGGTTGATACTTCGTCAAAGTTGGTTGATGCTACTTTATATAGACAAATTATTGGATTGTTGATATATTTGACAAATACTAGGCACAATATATGCTTTGTTGTGAACACCTTGAGTCATTATCTGGTGGAGCCCAGACATGTTCACATTGTAGCTGCAAAGCATGTGATGAGATACCTTAAGGGTAAATTGGATTATGGTCTCTGTTATACTGGAGATCATGACTTCAGACTGTATGGTTATATTGATTCAGATTGGGTTGGATGTGCTTCAGACAGAAAGAACACTTCATGATGTTGTTTCAATTTGGGGTCAGCCATAACTTCATGGAAAAGCAAGAAGCAATCCAACATTTCTCTTAACACGACAGAAGCAGAGTACATTGTCGCATGTTCTGCCAGTTGTGAATCCATATGGCTTCAGAAGTTGTTGACAGGTCTGTTCGATTTGGAGATGGAAGCCACCATGATTCTATGTGATAACCAGATTTGTATAAAGATGACAGAGAGCCCTGTGTTCCATGACAAGTCGAAACCCATAGAGATACGGTACCACTACATTCGTGATATGGTGCATATGGGAGTTGTAAAGCTCCAATATGTTCGCACAAATGAACATACTGCAGATGTGTCGACCAAGCCTATGTCTCGTGTGAAGTTTGAGTACTTCTGAGACAAGCTTGGTGTTGTCTGAAAGGACCTTCCTCGAAAGGGGGACTGATGTTGATGATACTATGGTATCCTGACCAACAACATGTAAGTCTATAGGATTTTATATCCTAGGGGATTGATCATCCCTGGGCAGATCTCGAAGCTCCGATAAGGACGGTCTCCCAGAGTACCTGTGCATGTATATGCCAACTGTGGTCAATAGTGGTAGCTCTGTTAGGATTTTATATCCTAGGGAATCTTATGATTCCTGGGCATATCTCGACGGTCCGGTAAGGACAGTCTATCAGAGTACAACATGGTAGCTTGTTAGGATTTTATATCTTAGGGAATCTTATGATTCCTGGGAAGATCTCGAAGGTTCGGTAAGGATGGTCTATCGGAGTACCACAAATGTTGTTGTTGATGCACCTGCCTCATTCTGTTGCCACATGTTGATGATGATGTTGTTCCAGCTTCTTGTTTTTGATGATGTTGTTGTTCCAGCTTCTCGTTGTTGATGATGCTGTTGTTCTAGCTTTGTAATGTCGATGATGTTATTCCAGCTTCGTGTTGTTGTTGATGATGTTCCGACCTTGTGTTGTTGATGATGGTGTTGTTCCAACTTTGTGTTATTGATGTTGATGTTTAAGCTCCATGTTGATGATGATGATGATGTTACTCCAGCTCCATGTTGTAAATGATGATGATATTGATGATGAGAAAAACTTCTGATGATTTATAGATGTGCCAATTAGTGTTTGTTATGAACATAAGTATACACATAAAATAGATATTAATAACATAATAATTAAATGATAATTAATAAATAATAATTATTAATAATGAAAGGAGATGACTAGTGGTTAAGGGCACCCTTGCGTGGGTATATAAACGAGCCCTCATTCTCAATTGTATCTCATCTCATCTATTCAAATTTTATACATTATTCCTACATGGATTATTATGTCATATTCCAAGTATTTTAGATAATTCTTGTGTGAGAAAACTTTGTTCGTCTCATTTGGTATCAGAGCTTCGTTTTTCTGATCCCGACCTTTGGCCAGTCTCTTTATCAGACCTTGTCTGAACCGACTTTTGGCCAACCATACTTCATTCAGAGTTTCTCTGATTTTTTCCAGGTCATTGACCACAACACGCTTTTTGTCCATTAAATTTCAAGAATTTTAGTGAAAAAGGTCTACTACTGAAAACGCTATATTATCGAGTCCGCTCATTAAAAAAAAAAAAATAGATGCTTGGAGTTAAAATGTAGAGTTCAAAAACATAAATCACATTGTCTATGTGAGTTAACGAATGGGAATCTAGACGAAATCAACCTGATACCTGGAATACCAAGCAGTGTGGAGAAATATCACAGATATATACACGCTGCAACAGGTGCAAATTTCCCAAAATTCTCCGTAAAGACAATCACAGAAGGTAACGTTGAGGGATTCCGACTTGTTGAAACTCATAAATCTCGCTAATTCATAGAATCAAAGGCATGAAGTACCATCGTCGAACTTAAATAGTTGAGACCACCCAAAATTAAACCTGCAACAATATTTTACCAATCCGCCTATCCTTAACCGTAAAAAAATTGAGTTTCAACCAGTTAGCACATCAATTCAAGTTACTACAACCAAAGGTTTCTTATTGTTTATTTGTTCCAATCGCTATGAAGTATTCAATTGTCCTGTTGTAATTTCAATCAGAGGAGAGCTTATTCAAAACCATAAATCTGTTGGAATTCGTCGTGTATGGGAGGTGTCTCCAAGATTGAATCGGTATCAGTTTTAAACGATTTTTATGCAATTGTTTAAAGGTTTTAATAAAACAAAAATTTAAATATAAATTGGAAGCACCTGTTCAATTTAAAGCCACCGATTATATTGTTAGAGTGTGTAAAGAAGCACCCAAATTGGAAGCACCTGTTCAATTTAAAGCCACCGATTATATTATTAGAGTGTGTAAAGAAGCACCCAACAAACACAAAGGTCAAAGGATAATAAAATTTTAAGTGGTTATATGCTATAAAAAAGAAATCAAAGGTTCTTTCCAATTGTAAGGAGTTATAATATAAAAGATATAAAAAAGGGGTACTTTTAAAATTCGAGTTAACTAAAAGTTTTGTAAGTTTCTATTCAAGATATAAAAGGGTCCACTAAAATATATATAAGAAGTAAAAAGAGAAGGTTCAATAAAGTCGAAGAAGTCATAAAGTTTCAAAAAGTATATAAAATAAAAGATATAAAAAAGGGGTACTTTTAAAATTCAAGTTCATTAAAAGTTTCACAAGTTTCTTTTCAAGTTATAAAAGGGTCCACTACAATATATACAAATATATGCGAAGTAAAAAGAGAAGGTTCAATAAGGTCGAAGAAGTCATAAAATTTTGAAAAGTATATGAAGTGAAGATATAATTTACCCCTCAATAAACAAGGAGTAATTATAGTGGGGTTCAAAACGAAGTTCTAAAACGATCAATTTATATAAAAAGGAGTAATTATAGTGGGGTTCAAAACGAAGTTCTAAAACGATCAATTTATATAAAAGGTGTTGAAATAATGTAACTGCAATGAGTATTCTTATTATTATTGATATATTATTCATAGGATCAATCCCCATTATGGATTGATCATGTCGGTTATTGTAATAGGACCAAATCCCCTTTTGCGGATTG
>SNQJ01S0056220.1:25361-69394 GCA_010110895.2 Picea sitchensis
AAACAAAAGAAATGTAAAGAGACTTATAAAAAAATCCAAAAGAAGGGACATATACTATACTATGTTAGAAGTCATATGCAATTTAAATGGAACAAGTTAGTGTTAATCCTAACTAGCAATGGTTAGTCACTATGAGAATTGTATTTGAGTTATATTGGGCACATTTGATATATGGTATGGTATGTTTTGGCAATGGTTAATATGAATTTTGGGTGGCGCATTTGGCAATCAATATGGTCGCAAGTTTCAATGGTTGGAATTAATGGCATGGTTAATGGTATTGGTGATCGTTGGTTGTCGTGTGCTTCGAAATTGAATGTAGAGGAATATGGAAGCGAGGTGCAGTAAATGCACGCCGCTCCATACTTCTCCCATCAGGTCGTCACCTAAGCATGGTTATTGTTTCATTTGGTTTTGTTGGTGGTTAAGCTCCGAGATTCAAGCCTGGAAGGAATTGCTCGGCCAGCTCGACCTTTTTAAAGTTATTGGTTACAGGTATGGTTCTTTTCACCCATCCATGAATTTTGGTCTATGTATGAAACGAACGATGGCTCAGTAATGTGTCGGTTTGTGTTTTCCTGAGATTGGCAACTATGTAAACAAATGGGTCTTCTCTATGGAATCACTGTGTGGTTATTCATCTTACAAATGAAAGAATTGGTTGGTTGAATTTATGCGTTCATTGGTTGTTTTGTGTGGTGAAAACCGTGATGGATCTATGTTGTTTTAAGTAGTTATGAGTATTTTTTTGGAGGGTTTTGCTTTGTTTAGCCTTACTGGTCGCTTCCTCACAGTTATGGTAACCATGTTCGGCTGTATTCGGGTTGCTATGGGGTTGTCGTATATGTTTTCAAACTACATTTTGGTCACTGTGTATCCAAAGCCATGGTCGTGGGTTATCCACCTGGTCGTAGGCTTATCTTTGTGGTATTGGCATCAACGTACCTCAAAAGTTTCTTATAGGATGGCCATTATGCCAAGATGTATGCTTTATGGTTGTTGGTGATGCCTTGGGTCTGCATTCCCACTAGCATTGTTATAAATTGGTTCGGCTGATGAGAAATGCGTGAGGGTTATGTCTTTGCGTGTCCTGGGAACTTGTTATTGTCCAGTGGGAGATTGTTGCTCCTCTGCATTGTTGTCCTACTCTACCTGGCGTTGAACTGTTGCACCATTACACAGACCGAGAGTTATAAGAAGCCCTGTGGTTCCATCGTGCTTGTATCGAAGGGTCTCTGCCTATTGTTGATATGTTCGACCTCCAGTCTCTATGTTCTTTGATGAACGAGCGAACTCTTGATTAATTCGTGTGTTCATTGTTACAGCGCCCGATTTTGATAACCCCAACTATTCGCACTCTTGTCGAGTATCTTGTTGATTGCCATAGATTGGTTGAGTGGTTATGATAGTTTCTTTGAGTACTTATATTGAACTCATTTGATTGAGTTGGTTGGAAAGTTGTGATCTGGGATGATAAATGATACAGTCAAGGGGTTGCCTCCTTTTCATTATGACAGTTGCGTCGAAAACCTAGCTTGTTTTTTTTATTAAATTGGTTGGTTTGGAATCAGTGATAATGTATAGTCAGAGGGTTGCCTCTTTTTCGTTATGCGTTGGATCGTTGTGTTCTTACAGCTTGGTGTCAATTGTGAAGTGGTGATTGGTGTGTGTTATTAGCCTCGATCGATATCATTGCAAGTTAGGGAAATTGATGACTGTGGTTTCATTGTTTCATTGTCTGTCTATTATGGAGGCATCGTGCGTGTTTTATTTAATTGCATCACCAATGATGAAGCTCGGGTTTTGTATTATGGTTTCATTGCAAGTTTTATTGGTTGGTATAATAAAAAGGCATGAAATCAAGCAAGTTTTAAAAAGTCTGTCCAGTCTAGAAAAAAGACATGTGTATATGTTTTATTTGGGCAAATTGTGAATTAGGGATAGTGGTAGTGATATATGATGGATAGTGATGGAGCAATGTGATTGTGTGTTTCTTTTGATTTTGTTTAAATGAAAGGAAAAGAAATGACAACTCTTCTCTTAATATGACTGTTGAAAGGCATAGTGATTCTGAGTATGATTATAGACTATGTTAATTGAGAATTTTGAATAAATTGGATGTGGGACAGTGAATAGTTTTGACACACAGTAATTGTTAATTGGTATTGGTATCCTTGTATTGAATACAGAGTTGTTTTTATGGATTACTTAATTGGTTTTACGAACAGTGTTCATTCTTTTCCCTACCATTCTTTCACTTTTCGCACATTACAAATCCCCTCGCCTTCTCATATTCACTATCCACTCCATGTTCTTAAAATTAAATTGTAGTTAAAATAAATTATGTATTATGACAATTAAAGGATCGCACATGGATGAATTACATTGATATATTCTTTTGATTTACAATACAGTTAATTGTTTGATGATCTGTTGAGCAGTAATCATGATCTATTCCCCCTCATTTTAACACTTTTCCCTCAATACAATTCCTCACATATCCCAAAACCCTCATTCACCCCTTTCTCATTGACAAGTATTAAACGATTTGTATGGATTGGATTGCATGAGTCTAATATGTTGTTAAGCCAAACTTTGTTTCATATTTAAAAGAGGTGTCATGTATAGTTGTTGAAGAAACTATTTGTTAATCGATAATGCATACAAGAATGAGATTTTCCAGCAGACATAGTCATGGTCGGGTTAACAGACAAAGAGGAAATTAGAACAGGGGCCCTAGAAGGCCAATATTCTCTATACATTTTGATGCAGACTCGCAAGAGTTGGGCCAGCTATTTCAAGCTGGATTTTTTTAACTAGATTGGACAAGGAGTGGTCCAACCTAGGCAAGAAAGGCCTCCCTTCCAATCCCTACATTTCCCTGGTATCCCGGTGCCCCCTCATATCTCACTACAACATGAAGTCCCTGAAAACGACGGATGGCAAGAGATTGTCCACCCAACAGTCTCCCAACACCGTGGCTAGCCTAACTTGTCTCTACCTGCTCCTCCTCTTGTTAATCAAATTCTCCAAGCTGCCCATGTCCACTCACTAGTACAGTCTTCCCATGCAAGAAAAAGGTTAAAACCTGAGGCCCACCATGCTCTTGACAAAGGAAAAGTTGTTGTTGCCCCCACCTCTCCCTCAAATGACTCTGTCAAATATGTGTCCTCCCGCATGCATTTGAGAGATTATTGCTCTCATTTTATTAGTGATATTAGGCCTAAAGGCTCCACACAGCCTAAGGAAAATTCAAAGAGATCAAAGGGTGACAACAACAACAAGGGAAAGATTGCGTCCTAGAGTGGCAAATATGGTTTTAACTGGTTTTTTTTATTCATTGTTGAGAACAGTTGACTTCTGAAATTTTGGACAGCACATTATTTTTTGGATATATGGGTAATATATTTTTTGGATATGATTTCAATTATCATTGATATAAATTGTCAAATTATGAGAAGTGATAATGGAAGCCACAAGGAGGGATGTGTTTTATTGATTAACTAGTTGTGTTATGTTTGTTAAAGAACTAAAGGGAGTCACAAGGGGTCCCACCTACTAGTTATTATTTATTAAAAATCTTTATTATGATTTTATTACTTTTCCCCTTAACTAAAAGTTGGTTAAGTTTTAGTTAACTTAACTAAAGAAGTAGTTCAACTACTTCAACTAATTCTAATTTCTTAAAGGCAAAAGGAAAAGGAGGAAGAAGAGGAGAATAGAAGGAGAAGCATACTAAGGTCTCATCTTTGAGTTTTATTGAGATAATTCAGTTTTCATTCATTCTTTAATTTATCGAAAGCCTAATTCTCTTTTATGATAGCATGGTCTTATTGTAGACAGCAAGATTCAGGGTTGAATTACATCATTCAGACACTTGTTTTTCAAAGGTGTTGATATATCCTTGATAGCCTGTGTAGATTTGTATGTTTGTGAATTAAATTTCATGACTGATAAAGGCTATTGTGCATAGTTGAGTGGGCAGCAATATGTGGCAAGTTGATCCAGCTTTTAAAGTTCAGTTTTTTACTTTTTGTCAGAAGTCCTTTTGTATGGTTTTCATCGGGGACATCTAAGTTTGACTTTGGTCCAAACTTCCTCAGGGAATTTTGTAAAGAGAACGATTATTTTGATAAATTGAAATGGAATAAACGATTTTTTTATGTCTCATATGTTTTGATTATTGACTTGGTGTTTTTGCTTTTGTCTCTATATTTATTTCAGCGTCTATTATATTCAGAAAATTACATAAATAATGAATTTTACAACAAACTTTCATTTATAAAAAAGATCAGCCTAAGCAGTTGTGATCAATACTTGTGAATTAGGAAACAAATTTTGATGGTTATAAACATAGGGTGATATTCCCGTCTATCTCGCTTTAGCCAAGTAAGATCTGAAAATGTTTGAGTAAGATTATTTCATATATTTTCCTCAACATTTATTTGGCGACCATACTGGGGAGATATTCAATATCTCTCTGGTTGATTTTTATGCTTGATTATCATCGAATACATCTATTTTTCTGATATTGATTCTTTGACCATTTATTTTCTTAATGATTGTACCTGTTGCAAGGCAGCCCGATATTGAGCCCAGTCTTCAAGATCAGACCAGCATTGCTTTGAATTTGTTTAACACCATTTTAGACACCGCTAATACTCGGGTTGAGCTTAATCATTCATTGGAAGTGATTGAACGAGACATAAGTGCCAAAGAATGTTGGGAAGCTAGACGTAGACAGCCTAGGAATCAACAATAACCTTCTTTTTCCTTCATCTTTGACCTTCTTTTCATGTCCTTAGACCCTCGTGTTTCTAGGAGAATAATGTTGATGATTGCAGATATGTGAGACATTCTCCAACTTACAAACCTATGAGATGTAGATCATTGCAACTATGTGAGTCTTTCTCTCAGCTTACAAACCTGAGAGAAAGCCCCTAAGAAGGGTACGTGGTTCCTGCCTGAGACAGAGCTAGGAATGTAGAGATGAACTCCTCCATTCAAAGAGTTGAGAAGAACTCTAGATGATTATCCAGTGGGAAAGGCGATCTGTTGATTTAGACGTGTTTGTGGTTGAGCACAAGGTGAATGTGTGAAATCCCAAAGTGTTGGGTGCATCGTCATGTGAACAGAAATGAAGATGATGTATTATTCTCCTCTGAGCAGCATAGTTGACGAGAAGACTCCAGATGATTCTCGTGTGTGATGCAGTGAGAAAAAAGATATGTAGAGTGGACGTGCATGTGGACGAGCACAGGTGAACGTGTGAAGATATGGTTCTTCTATGCAATGCAGTGAACCAGAGATATGACATCCCTATGGATGTGCCCCTAATGGATGAGCACTAGTGGGTGTATTAGATCCTTTGTTATATATTGTTCAAGAGTCAGACCTGTCTATAACCCCAATTGTTATGTAAAGGGTACAGGTCGGCCCCACCTTAATGTGATTAATAATAAATGTAAAAGATAATTAACCTGGTTAATATTAATTATAATTATTATTATTATTATTATATTGTGACTTAGAGAGGTTGGCCATATTGAGCCAATAGACACTTCTGTTGACAGGACAAATCTAATATAAGTAAAGAAAGATTCCCCATTGTGGAATCATATCTTCCATGTGAGTTTGGAAATTTCAGCAAGTGCACTTTCTTGGGATAAGTGTGCACCTCTCTTGGGCGCTAGTCTTCTAGGGTTTGAGCACCCTCTTGTGTGCTAGGGTTTATCTTGGTGGTGAAGTTATTTCTCTTGAAGAATATAGAAAAGGATTTGGTTGGGTTTTCTTCCCTTGTTGAGAAGGGTTTCCGAGGATACTTCTTGTGTTCTTGTGCATGGTGTTTCTTCTTGTGATCTTGGTTGTTGCAACATTATTGTTTATGGTTAAGTGAAATGCTAAAAATGGAATGAAATTCATGCTTAAACTAGCTTATGAAAAATCAACATGGTATCAGAGCATAGGTCCTGAAGAACCCATTGCCCAAGCTACAAGATTTTACCAATCATCCCTCCTCTTCTACAGAACCGTACGACCCTCCTAGGGTTTCCAGAAAATTCATACGACCCTCTTCTTTTGAGTGTTTCATCACTTGGAACTTGGACGTTGGGGATAAAATTACTATAGGAGTGTACGGCCTCCTTCAGAGCAGCTCCAGCAAGCTTCAGATTGCATTTTCGAGCATTTTGACTTTTTGGCCCTAGGGTTTCGCTAATTTCTGCAAAACTTCAGAACTAGGGTTTCTGAAATTCCTTGAAGGAGCTCTTCATCTCACCAGTGTTCTCCTATATTTCAAAGGCTTATTGTTGGAATTCATAATTCCAACTAAACCTAAAAGTGCTAGCCCGGTCTAGCCGTTAGGTTTACTAACCAAGTTGACAAGGGTTTGAGAAGAATCCAAAAAATGAGCAAAATCATAATGAGGGGAAAACTTGATGATTCAAGCAAACTCAGTTCCAGGAAAACAAGACCTCAAAGAAATGAAAACATCAACTTATCAACAACCTCAGGTATGCACTTGTATATATATATTATTTGTATCATTTTCATGAGGGAAATTGCAGTACGAAAGAACCTTTTGCTAAAGTCATGGATTCAGAGGAATCTTAGTGCATTCAGAGGAACGACACACTGGAAGTGAAGACTCCAGGTTTGATTTTTGTAATTGTCATTCTTCTAAACTATATTTCTAAATTTTTCTACAATTAGGTGTTGTAGATGGGACAACAATCCTTAAATTGTTTTGATTCTAGAGATGTACTCATTATTCTCCTTTATGAGATATTCTTGTTTTGGTTCCTCTTGTTTTCTTGTTCCAGATAGGTTAAGAATAAAGGAAGATGCTTATCCTTCAGAGGGAGTCACTTGACTCAGAGGGAGTCAAAACTATTTGAGAAAGAGGAAGAATAGAACCATCATTGAGACAACCAATGCAATAATGCATGATCAGAATCCTTCTAGGATTCCATGGGCAAAAGCATGCATGACACAGTGTATGTTCAGAACAAGAGTCTTCACCGGACTTTGAAAAACATAACTCCCAAAGAATTCTTCACTGAAATGAAGCCTAAGATTGAACACTTCAGGTTATTTGGGTGCCCAGTGCATTTTCATGTACCCAAAGAGAAAAAGTCCAAGCTAGATCCTTTAGAAAGAAAGGATACAGTGAATCTTCAAAAACATCCCTGGTCAGAGACAGATTGAGACAAGTAGAGGCATTGTCCTTTAAGAAGAGATAGTCTTTCAAAGACCTAGAGAATCTCAGATAGATATTGACAGTAAGACAATACCTTCTCCCCCCCTTCAACAGTTCAAAGGGAGATAGACATTAATCCAGTTGTTCCCATTAATATGTTCATAGATATTGCAGTAGGGCATAAAAGGCCTACCTAGACTCACTATGAAAGAGGCATAGAAACATACAAGCCTCTCAAGGAACATCCCAAGAAAGAAAAAAGATATTTTGAAGTTGTCATTTAGTAATGAGCCACTTCATTAATGCTAAGACTCCTTATCTTACAGAAGCAACAGAAGAACATGTATGGAAAGATTTCATAACAGAAGAATACCAGTATATCTTAAAGAATGATGTATAAGATATTTTTCAGGGACTAGAAGGGAAGTTTGTGGTAACTTCCAATTGGATCTATAAGATCAAGCATGCAGCTGATGGAAGTGTCAAGAAATACAAAACGAGATCTATAGCCAGAGGTTTCTCACAAACAGAGGGTGTAGTCTATGATGAGACACTTGATCCAGTAAACCCGATACACTTCCATCCGTACTACCATCCATGAGTTGGAAACTATATCAGATAGATAGATTCTTGATGATTTTGGATTTCATCAAGAAAGTTGTTGATCCAAACCTATATTATTATGGTGTTGGTGACGAGAGTCTGATTTTGATGACTTATTCATAAATTTTTTTGTTGGATACAAGTAATCCTTGACTTCTGAATTCAAGATGAAGAACCTAAGTATGATGCACTACTTCTTGGGACAATAAGTATGGCATAGGACCGATGATATTTTCCTAAGTCGAGGAAAATATACAGTGAAAATATTAAAGGAGTTCAGTATGACAAGAATGAAAAATCCACTGTGATGGATTTAAAAAAAACGATTCATGATTATTCAGACGAGATTGATCTGCAACTGATTAGATCAATGATGTATCTGGTTAACACCATACATGATTCATGCCATGCAATGAGTGTGCTCAGTCATTTCATGAGTCAACCGAGACAGTCTCACTAGAAGAAACATGTATTGAGATATATACGAGGCACAGTGGGATATAGCCTGAGATATGCCTCCAGTGTGAACCTGAGTTTGCAGGATATGTCGATTCTGATTGAGCAGAAAGTAAAATGGACCGGAAGAGCACATTCGGTTGATGTTCTACCATGAAGTTTGTCATGGTTTCCTGATACATCAAGAAACAGAATCTGTGTGGCCTTGAATACCACAGAAGCAGAGTATGTACCATTGAGTGTGCAAAGAATTATGACCTCACAAGCTTCTGATAGATCTACTTGATCATGAGATGAATCCTATGATGATAACCAAGATCTGTGTATAAAATATCCTTGAGAACCTAGTGTTTCATGATGGATCAAAACACGATGAGATGAAATATTCTTATATCAGAGATATGATGCAAAGGAAAATCGTACACATGCAGGACCTTCCTACACATGAGAAGATTGCAAACATCTTCACCAAACCAACTTGGTGAAGAATGCCTTCCTAGTTGAGAGGGATTATTGATGACTCCAGCCAAGAGAAAAATCAGAGTACATCCGTGTAATACTTGGCATGATAAATAATGCCTCCCTAGCTGAGAGGGAGTGTTGATGATCACAGCTATGTGAGACATTCTCCAGCTTACAAACTTGTGATATGTGGATCATTGCAGCTATGTGAGTCTTTCTCTCAACTTACAAAACTGAGAGAAAGCCCCTAAGAAGGGTGTGTGGTTCATGCCTGAGACAGAGCTAGGAACATAGAGATGACCTCCTCCATTCAGAGAGTTGATAAGAACTCCAGATGATTATCCAGTGGGAAAGGCGATCTGTTGAGTTAGACGTGCCTGTGGTTGAGCACAAGGTGAACGTGTGAAATCCCAAAGTGTTGGGTGCATCGTGATGTGAACAGAAATGAAGATGATGTATTAGCCTCCTTTGAGCAGCAGAGTTGACAAGAAGACTCCATATGATTCTCCTATGTGAGGTAGTGGGAAAGAAGATCTATAGAGTGGGCGTGCATGTGGATGAGCATAGGTGAACGTGTGAAGATAATGTTCTTCTATGTAATGCAGTGAACCAGAGATATGGCATGCCTATGGATGTGACCCTAGTGGATGAGCACTAGTGGGTGTATCAGATCCTTTGCTATATATTGTTGAAGAGTCAAACGTGCCTATAACCCTAATTTTTATGTAAAGGGTACAAGTCGGCCCCACCTTAATGTGATTAATAATAAATGTAAAAGATAATTAATCTGGTTAATATTAATTATAATAATTATTGTTATTATTATATTCTGACTTAAAGAGGTCGGCCCTATTGAGCCAATAGGCACTTATGTTGATAGGACAAGTCTAATATAAGTAAATGAAGATTCCCCATTGTGGAATCATATCTTCCATGTGAGTTTGGAAATTTCAGCAAGTACACTTTCTTGGGATAAGTGTGCACCTCTCTTGGGCGCTAGTCTTCAAGGGTTTGAGCACCCTCTTGTGTGCTAGGGTTTATCTTGGTGGTGAAGGTATTTCTCTTGAAGAATATAGCAAAGGATTTGGATGGGTTTTCTTCCCTTGTTGAGAAGGGTTTCCTAGGATACTTCTTGTGTTCTTGTGCATGGTGTTTCTTCTTGTGATATTGGTTGCTACAACATTATTGTTTATTGTTAAGTGAAATGCTAAAAATGGAATGAACTTCATGCTTAACCTAGCTTATGAAAAATCAACAAAGAAGAGGCTTATCTCCTTAAATTAATCCTATTGTTGAAATAGAAAGAAGGAACGTTGTGTTATCGACCCAACAAAGTTCTCTAAGGAGAACCTTGTTTGATTCATCCAGTTCGTCTTTCTCTCCCTGACCTATCATCCACGAGATGGCATCTAGTGGTGGCTCTGGTGGCACTGGAAGTGCTTCCTCCTCTCAGTATTCAAATTCATCAGTGATTGGTAGCTTATATATTCACCATGTCCCTGTCCAATCTACCACAAACCCCACCAAAGTCATTAAAAAGTATGGGCTTTTTCAATTTGAAGAAGATGCTACAACCACACCGTGGCATGTTTCCTCTCCTCTTAACCTAGCACCTTCTACTCGTCCACTTCCTAAATTCAAAAAGCATCTTCCTAGGTTTTCAGGGAATAACATTGTCACTAAAAATGAACACTTGGTGGAATTTTATAATGTCTGTCACAACATAGGAGGCAATGACAAAGATACTTGCATGCGCTTATTTGTCAATTCCTTGGAAGGAAAGGTTGCGGCCGATTTCTTTGACTTTCCTCCTAAGATTATATCTACTTGGGAGGAGTTAGTCTATTGGTTCAAATCCACCTATGGGAAATCTAAAATCTCAACTGAGCAGTTACGGGAGTACAATAACATCGCCTATAAGGATGGTGAGACCATCAAGTCCTTCAACTTGCGTTTCACCAAGTTATACAATCAAATCCCTGAACTCATTCGAACTCATAACCAAGCCGCTTTCATGCATTATTATAATTTATTACCTTTCCCTTACCGTCATAGGCTTGAGGAAAAATCCATTGACAGCCTTGGTTCTTCTCTGCATACTTGTTTAGAGTATGAAGAACAACTCGAAAGAACAGGTCTTCCTCATGGAGAATCAGTTAAATAGACAAACATGTCTACCCTCTTACAGCTAGTACAATACATGAATAATCATATGATAGTGTATGAGCAAAAGGGAAATGTCTCCCCTCTCACCCCTGGAGCTTCATCCTCTTCTGCACCCCCCTTTATAAATCCATTTGAAAATAATTTCCAGCCTAAAGTTACCATGCCTCGGAGTTGGTGTAACTTTTGCGAGGAAACCACATGTGAGTTAAAGAAGAGTGCCAGAGATAAGATCTTTAGTAAAAGACTGAAAAATACCATCGTTGTCCTAGATTTTGCAGAGCCAAAAGATGTCATGATCATCAATACTAGGAAAAAATTCTATGCTCCCAAGGGAAAATAGGGTTGTCCCCGCAATTCGTCTAGCTCGAGCTCATCCTCACCAGCTGCTACTATTCAGGTTCCTAAGGTTTCTGGCAGTCAAGGAACTACCTCCCATCTCCCCTCTTCCAAATACAATATCCTAAATCAGTTGGCCAACATCAAAGTAGATGCAACCCTTCTGGACATGGTTGTCATCCCTGAACAACAGAGGCATCTAAAACAATTCATGGAAGGAAAATCTTTTGTTGTAGCCAACCTCTTTGAAGAGGTAAATGAAGAGGATTCGTCTGTAAATAAAGTAGGTGTACATAACTTTAGATACCCTGTAAAAAATCCCCCTTTTTATATTTCTGTAAAAACTATGGATAAGATCGTCCATTGTTGCCTCATTGACGGCGATTTGGGCCCAAGTGTAATGTCGAAGATTATTATGGAAGAGCTAGGCTTGTCTTGTACAAATGAAAATGCCAGAAGCATGCTCTCTTATAATAGTCTACAACAAATGACCATATGTGAGATCAAAGATGTGACCTTAGTTTTGTGCGCACACCCTGAAATAAGGACAACACTTAGTATTCAGGTAATTGATATGTTAGTAAGCAATTACTCAATCATCTTAGGAAGAGATCGGCAAGCTTTGACGGGTGGATACCTCTCACTCGAAGGGACACACTTATCCATTCCTCGGAATGGTAAAAACATCATAGTCCTTAGAGATGGAAGGATTCCACGTTACATAGAGAGTGACCCACAATCCAATGTAAATTATATCGAAGAGGACCTAGGGGTGTATTCCATATTTGTCGAGTAGGATAACATTCCCTTGGAACAAATCGACTTAGATGACGGTATGTGGCACATGCACTTTGATGGTTCATGCTCGAATGAAAGTAACGGAGTTGGCATTATCTTGTACTCTCATGTGGGGAAAATCCATAAAATTTCTTATAGGTTGGAGTTTGCTTGCACAAACAATGTCTCTGAATTCTAAGTTTTATTATTAGGCATTGAAAACGCCTATAATCTGGGTTGTGGTCACCTTACAGTTTTTGGGGATTCTGAGCTTGTTGTGAACCTTGTACGTAAGATATACTCTCCTAGAAACAAGTTGATGAAACGATACATCCAAATTTTTTGAACACTTATCTCGAACCTATTATCTTTCAACATTACTCATGTTAAGAGGGAATTGAACTCAATGGATGATCGATTAGCTATTTTTGTAGCCTCTCCTAATCGGCAACTTCTGCCACACAGACCTAATTGTACTTTTCAATCTCTATATCGTCCACATATCCCTGACAATATAGAATCGTGGCAGGTCTTCCCTAACGATGAGAGCATATGTGCTTTCATTAAAAATGAACCTTATAAGCCCAAGGAAATTATATTCATAGAAGATAACAAGATTCCCAAGGCCTTAACTCCTCTAGAGAGTTCATTTTCATCGAGTGATGTAGGAAATAAAGAGAAACATAAAGAAGAGGAGTCGAAAAGTAAGGTGGGTGAAACCATCTCCTTGAACATTGGGACACCCGAGTCTCCAAAGAATGTTAAAATAGGTGCCCAATGTTTTGATGAAGAGAAAATGAAGTTTGCCAAGTTGCTTGGCGAATTTCAAGATGTTTTTTCTTGGTCTTATGAGGATCTTCGTGGTTTTGATCCTGCTCTTATACATCATGCCATTCCCATAAAAGAAAGAATAAAACCAGTTAGGCAAAAGCAAAGACCTATCAACCCTGCACTGGAAGCAACTATTTGAAAGGAGTTGGAAAAACTCTTGAAAGTCGGAATCATCTTTCCGGTCAAATATTCTGAATGGGTTTCCAATTTAGTTCTTGTTCGTAAAGAAACTGGTCAGATCATATTATGCGTTGATTTTCGCGCATTAAATCGAGCTAGTTTAAAATATCACTTTCCTCTCCCTAATATGGAAATGATTTTGCAACAAGTTGCAGGGTCACAGATGATGTCCTTACTTGACAGTTTTTCCGGTTATAATCAAATCAAGGTAAAAAGGGCAGATAAATATAAAACCACATTTATTACTCGTTGGGGTACCTTTTCTTATGAACGTATGTCTTTTGTCTTATCTAATGCAGGTGCCACTTTTCAAAGAGATGTGCAAATAGATTTTGACGATTTGATCGGCAAGATCATTTAGATTTACCTTGATGACTTAATTGTGTACTCTAAAAACCAATCAGATCATTTTGGTCATCTGAAAAGAGTTCTCATGCGATGTAGGAAATTTGGAAGCTCTCTAAATCCTTCTAGGTCCATTTTCGGTGTTACCAAGGGCAAGCTCCTTGGACACATTGTCTTTGATTCAGGAATAAGCATTGATCCTAAAAGGATTGTTGATATCCTTAATCTTCCTGCTCCCACTTCCAAGAAGAAGGTTCAAGCTTTTATGGGTGTTATTAACTTCATCCGTAGGTTTGTTCCAGATTTTGTTGTGATGGTCAAACCAATTCATAATCTTCTTAAGCAAGATCGCTCTTTTTCTTGGACGGATGATGTCGAAAATGCTTTTGTAGGGATCAAGAAAGAAATCAGTTTCGCAACGGTTTTGGCGAAGCCGGATTTTGAGAAGGAATTCACAATATATACTAATGTCATCGAGGAAGCAGTTCCTGCTATCCTCATGCAAAGTGATGACCAAGGTAACGAAAAACCAGTGGCTTACATGAGTCAAAGTTTGTCTGATGATGAATTTAAATATTCTTTTATTGAGAAACATGCTTTCGCTCTTGTTAAAGTTGTTGAAAAGTTTCGCCACTTCATCTTAGGTAAGCATACGTTGGTAAAAGTCCCTTTACCTGTTGTCGTGTTTTTTCTCTCACAAACTTATCTTTCAGGGAAGCTTGCACATTGGCTTGCCAAGATCTAAGAGCATGATTTAAATATTGTGACTTCTACCACTATCAAGGGACGTGACTTAGCCCTTCACTTAGCTCAGCATGATGAAAATAGTGAATAAATTGACGAACAAGATAGCTCACTATCAACATTATTCTACATTGATAATCAGATCCTTCCTGTGTCTGAACATCCTTGGTATAATAATTTAGTTTACTATTTACAAAACCAAAGATGTCCGGACAACTTAGACACTCATCAAAGGATAAGACTCTATCTTGAATCCACAAGATACATCATTATAGGAGACTTATTGTTTCGAAGATCTGTTGATGGTGTGGTGTGTTGCTTTGTTGTGTAAACAATGAGGAAGCAAAGAAATTGTTGCAAGAAACTCATGGTGCTTCAAATTTTGTTATTCATGTAGGAGGTCATTTTTCTGCTAAAACAATTGCTTTCAAGATTATTAGAAAAGGATACTATTGGCCTTCAATCTTTTGTGACTCTTATGTTTTTTCGAGATCTTATGACAAGTGCCAAAAATTTGTTGGGAAAGAACGCCTTTCAGCCATGATGTTACAACCTGTCCTCCCTGACTTTCTTTTTTCAAAGTGGGGATTAGATTTTATTGGTCCTATTAATCCTCCATCTTCAACAGGACAAGTCTTTATTTTGACAGCCAAAGACTATTTTACAAAATGGGTTGAAGTTGTCCCACTTAAGCACTCGACAGATGATTAGGTGATTTCTTTCCTTGAAAATAACATCTTTTCCAGATTTGGTCTTCCATTGGAAATTATTATAGACAATGGTCTCGTTTTTATTTCTACTAAGTTGGCCCAATTTTTAGCTAAGTTGGGGGTTAAACATTTCACCTCATCATCTTATTATCCCCAAGGGAATGGGCAGATTGAGTCTACCAACAAGCATCTGGTGAGAATCATCAAAAGGCGCATCGAAGATGAGCCTCGTCAATGGCACACTCTCCTCAATTACGCCCTTTGGAAAGATCGAGCTACCACCAAGGTGAGCATTGGTTGCACTCCTTTCCAGCTTGTTTATGGTCAAGAAGCCATCATGCCTACTAAGATGGAAATTTTTTCCTTAAGGTTAATGCTACAGATCGAAGAATTAAATTCTTCTAATGTTTCACAAAGGATAAATGCACTCCTAGCTTTAGAGGAGCAAAGGATGTTTTCCTTGGATAATATAAAAAGGAGACATCGGACTATTAAGAAGTATTTCAACAAGAGTGTCAAAACTGTCAAATTTAAAGTCAATGAAAAGGTACTAATGTGGGATTCAACTCATGCTGGTAGGGGAAGACACTCAAAGTTTAAAAAATTATGGTTAGGTCCTTTCAAAATTGCTTTTGTCTTGGGTACAAACTCTTACATTCTAAAATATTTACAAGAGCGATTGTTTTCATATGGCACTAACGGTTCTCACTTAAAACATTACGTGGAACAAATTGAAAAGTTTTAACGTTGTCTGGATTTTTTGTATATTAGTAGTCTAGTTATTTTTTCATTTTCACTACTGCTTTTCATTTATGCTTTTACAGTAGTTTAAATTATGCTTTTATTTAATATTTTTCCTTCTGCTTTTTGCAATTCTGTTGTTTTAAATTTTGCAGTTCCATTTTTGTTATGAATTTTATTGCTTTTCATCTTTTTAGTTTAATTTTGGTCAAGAATAAGATGTTGGATCAGTGCTGCCACAGTGACACTCCTGCAAGGTATTGTTAGTCAATAACAATCAAGCTTACACAGTTGTTACGATGTTCCCCCTGGAAGCATAATTGAATTTGTTATCTGCTTTCACTGTTGTCTTACGAAGAAATTGGTTGCCTTTCGCTTCTACTTTTCATTTATTCATCCATTTGAGAGTTAAAAGAGCAATTCCATAAAATAAAATAAAATCTCCTTGAAATCAAGACAAAATTCTGGTTGAATGATTATGCATATAGATACAAACTCCCTCATACTTAACATTTTCCATGAGTTATTCCCAAATTCCCGATCATTTTTCCATTAAATCCGCTCATTTCCCCCTGTTGCATAATCATTTCGATTATACCTTCTTGGTCTGTTGTTCTTGGTCTACGAAACCATAAATTCTAAGTTCTTAATCTGTTGGAAACATATTTCCCTGTGGAGTCGTCAGTTTGTTGATGATAAAATCGCAACGAGGAATTTCGCCCGCAAAGTATTGTTAAAGCCTATTATTTAAACTGTGCTAATAATATATAATACTAGTAGGTGGGATCCCCTTGTAGACTGGAGGCTCGGAGATAGTCATATCACACATTTTATGTTGCTTTCGATGCTTCTTACAGGGTCTTATATGGTTGATGATGCAGTCTTGGCTTCATTTTTTTGGCATAACAACAGGTGGATGATGCATCTTATGGATGTTTTGTTATTCAAAGCTTAATTTATGTTATGATTGGCATCTATATTACAGTTGTTACATTTGGTTATGTCACCATGATTATTTCCTGGCTACACCTGCACAAGACATATGTTAATAACAACATCAAACAAAAGAAATGGAAAGAGACTTATAAAAAATCCAAAAGAAGGGACATATACTATACTATGTTAGAAGTCATGTGCAATTTAAATGGAACAAGTTAGTCTTAATCCTAACTAGCACCGGTTAGTGGCTATGTGAATTGTATTTGAGTTATATTGGGCACATTTGATATATGGTATGGTATGTTTTGGAAATGGTTAATATGAATTTTGGGTGGTGCATTTGGCAAGCAATATGGTCGCAAGTTTCAATGGTTGGAATTAATGGCATGGTTAATGGTATTGGTGATCGTTGGTTGTCGTGTACTTCGAAATTGAATGTAGAAGAAGATGGAAGCGGCGTGCAGTAAATGCGCGTCACTCCATACTTCTCTCATCGGGTCGTCACCCTAGCTTGGTTATTGTTTCATTTGGTTTTGTTGGTGGTTAAGCTCTGAGATTCAAGCCTGGAAGGAACTACCCAACCAACTCACCCTTTTTAAAGCTATTAGTTATAGGTATGGTTCTTTTCTCCCATCCATGAATTCCGCTCTATGTATGAAACGAATGATGGCTCAATAATGTGTTGGTTTGTGTTTTCCTGAGATTGGAAACTATGTAAACGCATGGGTCTTCTCTCTAGAATGACTATGTGGTTATTCGTTTTACAAATGAAAAAATTGGTTGGTTGAAGTTATGTGTTCGTTGGTTGTTTTGTGTGGTGAAAACCGTGATGGATCTCTGTTGTTTTAATTAGTTATGGGTATTTCGTTGGAGGTTTTTGCTCTGTTTAGCCTTGTTGGTCGCTTCCTCACAGTTATGGTAACCATGTCCAGTTTTATTCGAGTTGTTATGGGGTTGTCGTATATGTTTTCGAACTACCTTTTGGTCACTGTGTATTTTCCAGAGCCATGGTCGTGGGTTATCCACCTGGTCGTAGGATTATCTTTGTGGTATTGGCATCAACATACCTTAGAAGTTGGTTATAGGATGGCCATTATGCCAAGATGTATGCTTTATGGTTGTTGGTGATTCCTCGGGTTTGCATTCCCACTATCATTGTTATAAATTGGTTTGGCTCATGAGAAATGCACGAGGGTTATGTCTCTGTGTGTCCTGAGCACTTGTTACTGTCCAGTGGGAAATTGTTTTTCCTCTGTAATGTTGTCCTACTCTAACGTTGAACTGTTGCACCATTGCACAAACCGAGAGTTATAAGAAGCCTTATGGTTCCATCGTGCTTGTATCGAAGGGTCCCTACCTATTGTTCATATGTTCAACCTCTAGTCTCATTTTTCTTTGATGACCGAGCGAAATCTTGATTACTTCTTGTGTTCATTGTTACAGATCCCGATTTTGATAACCCTGATTGTTCGCACTCTTGTCGGGTATCTTGTTGACTTTCATAGATTGCTTGAGTGGTTATGATAGTTTCTTTGACTACTTATATTGAACTCGTTTGATTGAGTTGGTTGGAAAGTTGTGATCTGGGATGATAAATGATACAGTCAAGGGGTTGCCTCCTTTTCGTTATGACAGTTGTGTCAAAAACCTAGCTCGTTTTTTTTTATTAAATTCGTTGGTTTGGAATCAGTGATAATGTACAGTCAGAGGGTTGTCTCTTTTTCGTTATGTGTTGGATCGTTGTGTTCTTACAGCTTGGTGTCAATTTCAAAGTGGTGATTGTTGTGTGTTATTAGCCCCGATTGAGATCATTGCAAGTTAGGGAAATTGATGACTGTGGTTTCGTTGTTTCACTGTGTGTCTATTATGGAGGCATCGTGTGTGTTTTATTTAATTGCATCACCAATGATGAAGCTCGAGTTTTTTATTATGGTTGCATTGCAAGTTTTATTGGTTGGTATGATAAAAAGGAATGAAATCGAGCAATTTTTAAAAAGTCTGTCCAATCTGGAAAAAAGACCTGTGTATATGTTTTATTTGGGCAAATTGTGAATTAGGGACAGTGGTTGATGTTTTTATAGTGATATATGATGGATAGAGATGGAGCAATGTGACTGTGTGTTTCTTTTGATTTTGTTTAAATGAAAGGAAAAGAAATGAAAGAAACCAACTCTTCTCTTAACAAGACTGTTGAAAGGAATAGTGATTCTGAGTATGATTATAGACTATGTTAATTGAGAATTTTGAAGAAATTGGATGTGGGACAATGAATAGTTTTGACACATAGTAATTGTTAATTGGTATTGGTATCCTTGTATTGAACACAGAGTTGTTTTTATGGATTACTTAATTGGTTTTACAAACAATATTCGTTCTTTTCCCTACCATTCTTTCACTTTTCGCACATTACAAGTCCCCTCGCCTTCCCATATTCACTATCTACTCCTTGTTCTTAAAATTAAATTATATTTAAGATAAATTTTGTATTATGACAGTTAAAGGATCGCACAGGGATGAATTACAGTGATATATTCTTTTGATTTACGATACAGTTAATTGTTTGATGATTTGGTGAGCAGTAATCATGATCTATTCCCCCTCATTTTAACACTTTTCACTCAATACAATCCCTCACATATCCCAGAACCCTTATTTACCCCCTGCTCGTTGACAAGTATTAAATGATTTGTATGGATTGGATTGCATGAGTCTGATATGTTGTTGAGTCAAACTTTGTTTCATATTTAAAAGAGATGTCATGTATGGTTGTTGAAGAAACTATTTGTTAATCGATAATACATACAGGAATGATCTTTTTCAGCAGAGGTAGCCATGGTCGAGGTAACAGAGGAAGAGGAAATTGGAACAGGGGCCCTAGAAGGCCAAGGTTCTTTATACATTTTGATGCAGACTCGCAAGAGTTGGGCCAGCTATTTCAAGCTGGATTTTTTAACTGAATTGGGCAAGGAGTGGTCCAACCTAGGCCAGAAAGGCCTCCCTTCCAAGCCCCACATGTCCCTGGTATCCCGGTGCCCCCTCATGTCTCACTACAACCTGAAGTTCCTGAAAACGACGGATGGCAAGAGATTGTCCACCCGGCAGTCTCTCAACATCGTGGTTGGCCTAACTTGTCTCTACTTGCTTCTCCGCCTATTAATCAAATTGTCCAAGTTGCCCTTGTCTACTCACCAGTACAATCTTCCCATACACTCAAAAGGTTAAAAATCGAGGCCCACCATGCTCTTGACAAAGGAAAATTCATTGTTGCCCCCTCCTCTCCCTCAAATGACTCTACCAAATCTGTGTCCTCGCGCATGCATTTGAGAGATTATTACCTTCATGTTATTAGTGATATTAGGCCTAAAGGCTCCACCCATCCTAAGAAAAATTCAGAGAGATCAAAGGGTGACAGCAGCAACAAGGGAAATATTGCCTCCCAGAGTGGCAAATATGGTTTTTAAGTGTTTTTATTTATTCATTGTTGAGAACAATTGACTTCTAAAATTTTGGACAGCACACTATTTTTTGGATATATGAGTAATATATTTTTTGGATATGATTTCAATTATCTTTGATATAAATTGTCAAATTATGAGAAGTGATAATGGGAGCCACAAGGAGGGATGTGTTTGATTGATTAACTAGTTGTGTTATGTTTGTTAAAGAATTAAAGGGAGTCACAAGGGGTCCCACCTACTAGTTATTATTTATTAAAAACTCTTATTATGATTTTATTATTTTTTCCCCTTAACTAAAAGTTGGTTGAGTTTTAGTTAACTTAACTAAAGAAGTAGTTCAACTACTTCAACTAATTCTAATTGATTAAAGGAAAAAGGAAAAGGAGAAACAAGAGGAGAATAGAAAAAGAAGCATCCTAAGGTCTTCTCTTTGAGTTTTATTGAGATAATTCAGTTTTCATTCATTCTTTAATTCATTGAAATCTTAATTATCTTTTATGATAGCAGGGTCCTATTGTAGACAGCAAAATTCAAAGTTGAATTACATCATTCAAACACTTGTTTTTCAGAGGTGTTGATCTATCTTTGATAGTCTATGTAGACTTGTCTGTTTGTGAATTAAATTTCATGACTGATAAAGGCTATTGTGCATAGTCGAGTGGGCAGCAATCTGTGGCAAGCTGATCCAACTTTTAAAGTTCATTTTTGTACTTTCTGTCAGAATTCCTTTTGTATGGTTTTCATCGGGGACATCTAAGTTTGACTTTGGTCCAAACTTTCTCAGGGAATTTTGTAAAGAGAACGATTATTTTGATAAATTGGAATGGAATAAACGATTTTTTTTATGTCTCATCTGTTTTGATTATTGACTTGGTGTTTTTACTTCTATCTCTATATTTATTTCAACATCTGTTATATTCAGAAAATTACATAAATAATGAATTTTCCAGCAAATTTTCATTTATAAAAAAATATCAGCCTAAGCACTTGTGATCAATACTTGTGAATTAGGAAACAAATTTTGATGGCTATAAACATAGGGTGATATTCTCATCTTCCTTGCTTTAGCCAAGTAAGATCTAAAAATGATTGTGTAAGATCATTTCATATCTTTTCCTCAACATTGTCCTCATCTGCAAAGAAGGAATACACCCATAGGTCCTCCTCGATATAATTTATATTAGGTTGTGGGATGCTTTCTATATAAGGTGATATTCTTCCCTCCCTTAGGATTATGATGTTTTTACCAATCTGAGAAATGGATAAGTGTGTCTCGTCGAGTGAGAGGTATCCACCCGTTAAGGCTTTCCAATCTCTTCCTAAGATGATCGAGTAATTACTCATTGGCATGTCAATTACCTGAATATTAAGAGTTGTCCTTATTTTAGGATGCACGCACAAAACCAAGGTCACGTCCTTGATTTCACCTATGGTTGATTGTTGTAAACTATTATAAGAGATCATGCTTCTAGCGTTTTCATTTGTACAAGATAAGCCTAACTCTTCCATAATAATTTTTGACATTACACTTGGGCCCGAACCATCGTCAATGAGACAACAATGGGTTATTTTGTCCATAATCTTTACATAAATAAATAAAAATGGGGGGTTTTTTACAGGGTGTCTGAAATTATGTACACCTACTTTATTTACAGTTGAATCATCTTCATCTACATCTTCAGAGAGGTTGGCTACAATGGAATCTTTTCCTTCCATGAAATTTTTCAGATGCTTTTGTTGCTCAGGAACAGTAACCATCTCCAGGAGGGTAGCATCAACTTTAATATTAGCCAATTGATTGAGAATGTTGTATTTGGAAGAGGGAAGAGGAGAGGTAGTTCTTTGACTGTCAAGAGTTTTAGAAACCTGTATAGTAGCGGCTGGTGAATATGAGTTTGGGTTAGAAGAAGTGTGAGGGGGATCATATTTTCCTTTCAGAGCATAGGATTTATTCCTAGTATTAATGATCATAACATCTTCTGGTTCTGCAAAATCTAGAACAACAATAGTAGGTTCAGGCCTTTTACCAAATATTTTATCTCTGACACTCTTCTTTGCCTCACAAGTACTTTCCTCATGGTGTTCCTCGCAAAATTTACACCAACTGCGAGGCATGATGGATTTAGGTTGAAAGTTATTTTCATTGGGATTCCTAAAGGGTGGTGAAGAAGAAGATGAGGCCCCATGGGTAAGTGAAGGGACATTTCTCTTTCGCTCATACGCTATCATCTGATTATTCATGTCTTGTACAAGTTGTAAGAGGGAGGACATGTTCGTCTGTTTAACTGAGCCTTCCTTGGGAAGACTTGTTCTTTCAAGTTGTTCTTCATACTCTAAACAAGTATGTAGAGCGTAACCAAGCTTATCAATGGCTTTTTCCTCAAGCCTATGATGGCAGGGGGAAGGTAAATCATTATAGTAATGCATAAAAGAGGCTTGGTTCTGAGGGCGAATGAGTTCAGGAATTTGGTTATATAATTTGGTGAAACGCAAGTTGAAAGACTTGATAGTCTCATAATCTTTATAAGCAATGTTATTGTACTCCCGTAAATGCTCGGTTGGGCTCTTGGACTACCCATAAGTAGACTTGAACCAATAAACTAACTCCTCCCAAGTGGAAATAATCTTGGGAGGAAGATCAAAGAAATTGGTTGTTGCCTTCCCTTCAAGGGAATTAACAAATAAGTGCATGCAAGCGTCATTGTCATTTTCTCTTATGTTGTGACAGACATTAGAAAATACCACCAAGTGTTCATTCGTAGTGACTGTGTTATTCCCTGAAAACCTAGGGAGATGCTCTTTAAATTTAGGAAGTGGAAGAGTAGCAGGTGCTAGGTTAAGAGGAGAGGAAACATGTCACGGAGTAATTGTAGCATCTTCTTCAAACTGAAAGAGCCCATACTTTTTAATGACCTTGGCAGGGTTTGTAGTAGATTGGACAGGGACTTGATGACTATATAAGCTACCAATCACTGACGAGGTTGAAGGTTGAGATGAAAAAGCACCTCCATTGCCACCAGAGCCACCACTAGATGCCATCTTGTGAACGATAGGTAAGGGAGAGAAAGACGAACTGGTTGAATCAGAAAAAGTTCTCCTTAGAGTACTTTGTTGGGCTAACAAAACAACGTTTCTTCTTCTTATTTCAGCAATAGGGTTGATCTCAGGTGATAAACCCCTTCTTCTCCTAGAGATGTGAGGGTTTAAGGACATGAAAAGAAGATCAAAAATTTAGGAAAAAGAAAGCTATGGTTGATTCCTAGGTTGTCTTTTCCTAGCTTCCCAACATTCTCAGACACTTATGTCTTGTTTGATCACTTCCCACGAGCGTTCAAGCTCAACCTGGGTATTAGCGGTCTCTAATATGGTATTAAATAAGGTTAAAGCAATGTTGATCTGATCTTTAAGAATGGGTTCAATATTGGGTTGCCTTGCAACAGGTACAATCATGAAGAAAAGAAATAGTGAAAGAATCAAAAGAAGAAATATAAATATATTCAATGATAATCAAGCATACAATCAACCAGAGAGATATGGAAAATCTCCCCAGTATGGTCGCCAAATAAATGTTGAGGAAAAGATATGAATTTATCTTACTCGAGCATTTTTTAATCTTGCTTGGCTAAGGCAAGATAGTCGGGAATATTACCCTATGTTTTATAGCCTCAAAATGTATTTCCTAATCCATAAGTATTAATTACAAGGGCTTGGGCTGATTTTTTAAATGAAAAAATTGTTGCAAAATATGAATTTTTTATATAATTTCCTGAACATATACAGATTGCAGAAAGTAAATGTGGAGATCAAAAGAAAAAGTAACCAAGTCATAGATTAACACAAATGAGACAGAATAGCAATTGCTTTATTTCATTCCAATAAATCAAAAGTATATTTCTCTTTACAAAAATCCCTATGAAGGCATGGACCAAGGTCAAACTTAGATATCCCCGATGAAAACCATACAAAAGAACTCTGACAAGAATTAAAAATTGAACTTTAAAATATGGATCATCTTGTCACCGACTGTTGCCAACTTGACTCTGCACAATATCATTTATCAGTTATGAAACTCAATCCATAAACAGACAAGACTACACAGACTATCAAAGATAGATCAACACCTCTGAAACAAGCATCTGAATGATATAATTCAGCTTTGAACCTTGTTGTCTACAATAGGACCTTGTTGTCAAAAAGAGAATTAGGCCTTTAATGAATTGAAGAATGAATGAAAACAAAACTATCTCATGTAAACAAATGAGCAAACCTTAGTATTTATTTCTCCTTCTATTCTCCCCTTGTTCTTCCTTCTCATTTGGCTTTTATGCATTCCAAATTAGTTGAAGTGGTTCAACTACCTCATTTAGTTAAGTTAATTAAAATTAACTAATCTTAGTTTAGGGGAAGTAATAATAATAATAATAATTAAGGGTCTTTATTAAATAATAGCTAAGAAGGTGGGACCCCTTGTGACTCTCTTTTATTTATTTACCAAGATAAACAGAATTAGACAACCAATTAAACACATGTCTCCTTGTGGCTCCCATAAATATTTTCATAGTTTGAAATTTAAATATCAGAAATATTTCAAATTATATCCAAAACATGTAAATATTCACATTGTCCAAAAAAAAAAAAGTTTGTTGTCCAAAACTTTTTGTAGTCCATTGTCTTCAACAAATCAACCATAACACATAAATCTAAATCCATTTTTTTCCACTTTGAGAGGCAATCTTTTTTCTGTCACTATTGTACCCTTTAGACTTCCATGAATTAGTCTTAGGTTGGGTGGAACCTTGAGGCTTAATCTTACTAATAACATGGGAGAAATCGTCCCTCAAGTGCATACGAGAGGACACTGACTTTGTTGAGTCACTTGAAGGAGATGAGGGGGAACCAACAGCTTTACATATGTCTTGCACATGGGGAGCCTCGGTTTTGAGTCGTTTTCTAGCATGAGAGGACTGTACAGGTGAGTGTGCGGGGCAATTTGAACCATTGGGTTTACTGGTGGAGGAGGAGGAGGCAATAACAAGTTGTGCCAACCACAATGGTGGGAAACTGTCAGATGAACAATATTTTTCCATCCATCATTCTCGGGAACTTCTGGTTCCATAGATGCATGGGGAGGCATAGGGATACCAAGGATATTTTGGGGCTGGAAGGGAGGCCTCTGTGGTCTAGGTTGAATTATCCCTTGCCCAATCCAATTTAAAAACCCATCTTGAAAAAGCTAGTTCAACTCCTGAGGATCGACATCGAAATGAATTGAGAATATGGGCTTTTTAGGCCCTTTGTTCCAGTTACCTCTTCCCCTATTGTTTCTTCCATGACTTCCTCTGCTGAAGAAACTCAACCTGTATGCAGCTATTTATTAGCAACTAGCCCTTAACGGACCATACATGACATTCTCTTTCTATGAAACAAAGTTTGGCTTAGAAATTAACATAAAACCCATGCAATTCAATCCATAAAATTTATTTAATAATTTCCAAATGAGCAGGGGGTGAAATAGGGTTCATGGGATATCTGGGGGGGTTGTAATAAGTGAAAAAGTGATATCATGACAGGGAGTAAGAACACGGGTATTGCTCAANCATCATAAAAATCCAGATCACTTGCGAGCAAGTGTCCTCAAAGAATAAGTTTTGTCAGTGCGCCAGAGCGGGATGTTACAAATAGTGCCCAGAAAATCGTTGCTCACAGCAAAACACCGACCACAACATCCATTTTGTCCCCTCCCGTTGAATGGTGCGTGCATCCCCCTCTTCTCGTCCCTTATCCCTCCCTGCCGACTCACGCATTTACTTCACAACCACCCTCTGTCCCCCGTCCTTCGTCATGAGTTAATTTTTTATCTTCTCGGGATCCATGGCTATCCCTCTCTGCATACGCCACCATTTTATATCATTTTTCATTGATCTTTTAATTTTACTTCATAGGTCATTAAATGTGATCTGTAGTTTGAATTATTACTCAGTTAACCATAATTAAATTCTGTTAATTAATTTTACTTTATAATCTTAAGCATGTATCCAATATTTTCAAGTTATCATTTAGTAATGAGCCACTTCATTAATGTGAAGACTCCTTATCTTACAGAAGCAACAGAAGAACAGGTATGGAAAGATTTCATAATAGAATAATACCAGTATATCTTAAAGAATGATGTATAAGATATTATTCAGGGACTAGAAGGGAAGTTTGTGGTAACTTCCAATTGGATCTATAAGATCAAGCATGCAGCGGATGGAAGTGTCAAGAAATACAAAACGAGATCTATAGCCAGAGGTTTCTCACAAACAGAGGGAGTAGTCCATGATGAGACACTTGATCCAGTAAACCCAATACACTTTCATCTGTACTACCATCCATGAGTTGGAAACTATATCAAATAGATAGATTCTTGATGATTTTGGATCTCATCAAGAAAGTTGTTGATCCAAACCTATATTATTACGGTGTTGGTGACGAGAGCCTGATTTTGATGACTTATTCAGAAATCTTTTTGTTGGATACAAGTAATCCTTGACTTCTGAATTCAAGATGAAGAACCTAAGTATGATGAACTACTTCTTGGGATAAGAAGTATGACATAGGACCGATGAGATTTTCCTAAGTCAAGGAAAATATACAGTGAAAATATTAAAGGAGTTCAGTATGACAAGAATGAAAAATCCACCGTGATGGATTTAAAAAAAACGATTCATGATTATTCAAACGAGATTGATCTGCAACTGATTAGATCAATGATGTATATGGTTAACACCATACTTGATTCATGCCATGCAGTGAGTGTGCTCAGTGATTTCATGAGTCAACTGAGACAGTCTCACTAGAAGAAACATGTATTGAGATATATACGAGGCACAGTTGGATATAGCCTGAGATATGCCTCCAGTGTGAACCTGAGTTTGCAGGATATGTCGATTCTGATTGAGCAAAAAGTAAAATGGACCGGAAGAGCACATTCGGTTGATGTTCTACCATGAAGTTTGTCATGGTTTCCTGATACATCAAGAAACGAAATCTTTGTGGCCTTGAATACCACAGAAGCAAAGTATGTACCATTGAGTGTGCAAATAAGTATGATCTCACAAGCCTCTGATAGATCTACTTGATCATGAGATGAATCCTATGATGATAACCAAGAGCCGTGTATAAAATATCCTTGAGAACCTAGTGTTTCATGATGGATCAAAACACGATGAGATGAAATATTCTTATATCAAAGATATGATGCAGAGGAAAATCGTACACATGCAGGACCTTCCTACACATGAGAAGATTGCAAACATCTTCTCCAAACCAACTTGGTGAAGAATGCCTTCCTAGTTGAGAGGGATTATTGATGACTCCAACCAAGACAAAATTCAGAGTACATTCGTGTAAGACTTGGCATGATAAAGAATGTCTCCCTAGCTGAGAGGGAGTGTTGATGATCGCATCTATGTGAGACATTCTCCGGCTTACAAACATGTGATATGTGGATCATTGCAGCTATGTGAGTCTTTCTTTCAGCTTACAAAACTGAGAGAAATCCCCTAAGAAGGGAATGTGGTTCATGCCTGAGACAGAGCTAGGAACATAGAGATGACCTCCTCCATTCAGAGAGTTGAGAAGAACTCCAGATGATTATTCAGTGGAAAAGGTGATCTGTTGAGTTAGACGTGTCTGTGGTTGAGCACAAGGTGAATGTGTGAAATCCCAAAGTGTTGGGTGCATCGTCATGTGAACATAAATGAAGATGATGTATTAGCCTCCTCTGAGCAGCAGAGTTGACGAGAAGACTCCATATGATTCTCCTATGTGAGGCAGTGGGAAAGAAGATCTATAGAGTGGACATGCATGTGGATGAGCATAGGTGAACGTGTGAAGATCTGGTTCTTCTGTGTAATGCAGTGAACCAGAGATATGACATCCCTATGAATGTGACCCTAGTGGATGAGCACTAGTGGGTGTATCAGATCCTTTGCTATATATTGTTCAAGAGTCAAACTTGTCTGTAACCCTAATTGTTATGTAAAGGGTACAAGTCGGCCCCACCTTAATGTGATTAATAATAAATGTAAAAGATAATTAATCTGGTTAATATTAATTATAATAATTATTGTTATTATTATATTGTGACTTAAAGAGGTCGGCCCTATTGAGCCAATAGGCACTTATGTTGATAGGACAATTCTAATATAAGTAAATGAAGATTCCCCATTGTGGAATCATATCTTCCATGTGAGTTTGGAAATTTCAGCAAGTACACTTTCTTGGGATAAGTGTGCACCTCTCTTGGGTGCTAGTCTTCTAGGGTTTGAGCACCCTCTTGTGTGCTAGGGTTTATCTTGGTGGTGAAGGTATTTCTCTTGAAGAATATAGCAAAGGATTTGGATGGTTTTTCTTCCCTTGTTGAGAAGGGTTTCCTAGGATACTTCTTGTGTTCTTGTGCATGGTGTTTCTTCTTGTGATATTGGTTGCTACAACATTATTGTTTATTGTTAAGTGAAATGCTAAAAATGGAATGAAATTCATGCTTGACCTAGCTTATGAAAAATCAACAAAGAAGAGGCTTATCTCCTGAAATTAATCCTATTGTTGAAATAGAAAAAAGGAACGTTGTGTTATCGACCCAACAAAGTTCTCTAAGGAGAACCTTGTTTGATTCATCCAATTTGTCTTTCTCTCCCTGACCTATCATCCACGAGATGGCATCTAGTGGTGGCTCTGGTGGCATTGGAAGTGCTTCCTCCTCTCAGTATTAAAATTTGTCAGTGATTGGTATCTTATATATTCACCATGTCCCTATCCAATCTACCACAAACCCCACCAAAGTCATTAAAAAGTATGGGCTTTTTCAATTTGAAGAAGATGCTACAACCACACTGTGGCATGTTTCCTCTCCTCTTAACCTAGCACCTTCTACTCGTCCACTTCCTAAATTCAAAAAGCATCTTCCTAGGTTTTCAGGGAATAACATTGTCACTAAAAATGAACACTTGGTGGAATTTTATAATGTATGTCATAACATAGGAGGCAATGACAAAGATACTTGCATGCGCTTATTTGTCAATTCCTTGGAAGGAAAGGTTGCGACCGATTTCTTTGACTTTCCTCCTAAGATTATATCTACTTGGGAGGAGTTAGTCTATTGGTTCAAATCCACCTATGGGAAATCTAAANCCATCAAGTCCTTCAACTTGCGTTTCACCAAGTTATACAATCAAATCCTTGAACTCATTCAAACTCATAACCAAGCCGCTTTCATGCATTATTATAATGCATTACCTTTCCCTTACCGTCATAGGCTTGAGGAAAAATCCATTGACAGCCTCGGTTCTTCTCTGCATACTTGTTTAGAGTATGAAGAACAACTCGAAAGAACAGTTCTTCCTCATGGAGAATCAGTTAAACAGACAAACATGTCTGCCCTCTTACAGCTAGTACAATATATGAATAATCATATGATAGTGTATGAGCAAAAGGGAAATGTCTCCCCTCTCACCCCTGGAGCTTCATCCTCTTTTGCACCCCCCTTTATAAATCCATTTGAAAATAATTTTCACCCTAAAGTTATCATGCCTCGGAGTTGGTGTAACTTTTGCGAGGAAACCACATGTGAGTTAAAGAAGAGTGTCAGAGATAAGATCTTTGGTAAAAGACCGAAAAATACCATCGTTGTCCTAGATTTTGCAGAGCCAAAAGATGTCATGATCATCAATACTAGGAACAAATCCTATGCTCCCAAGGGAAAATATGGGTGTCCCCGCAATTCGTCTAGCCCGAGCTCATCCTCACCAGCTGCTACTATTCAGGTTCCTAAGGTTTCTGGAAGTCAAGGAACTACCTCCCATCTCCCCTCTTCCAAATACAATATCCTAAATCAGTTGGCCAACATCAAAGTAGATGCAACCCTTCTGGACATGGTTGTCGTCCCTGAACAACAGAGGCATCTAAAACAATTCATGGAAGGAAAATCTTTTGTTGTAGCCAACCTCTCTAAAGAGGTAAATGAAGAGGATTCGTCTGTAAATAAAGTAGGTGTACAGAACTTTAGATACCCTGTAAAAAATCCCCCTTTTTATATTTCTGTAAAAACTATGGATAAGATCGTCCATTGTTGCCTCAT
The DNA here is from genome assembly GCA_010110895.2 of Picea sitchensis. Lineage (NCBI taxonomy): Eukaryota > Viridiplantae > Streptophyta > Pinopsida > Pinales > Pinaceae > Picea > Picea sitchensis. The sequence continues at coordinate 55,428 of SNQJ01S0056220.1, forward strand.
TGATGACGATTTGGGCCCAAGTGTAATGTCGAAGATTATTATGGAAGAGCTAGGATTGTCTTGTACAAATGAAAATGCCAGAAGCATGCTCTCTTATAATAGTCTACAACAAATGACCATATGTGAGATCAAAGATGTGACCTTAGTTTTGTGCGCACACCCTGAAATAAGGACAACCCTTAGTATTCAGGTAATTGATATGTTAGTAAGCAATTACTCAATCATCTTAGGAAGATATCGGAAAGATTTGACGGGTGGATACCTCTCACTCGAAGGGACACACTTATCCATTCCTCGGAATGGTAAAAACATCATAGTCCTTAGAGATGGAAGGATTTCACATTACATAGAGAGTGACCCACAATCCAATGTGAATTATATCGAAGAGGACCTAGGGGTGTATTCCATATTTGTCGAGGAGGATAACATTCCCTTGGAACAAATCGACTTAGATGACGGTATGTGGCACATGCACTTTGATGGTTCATGCTCGAATGAAAGTAACGGAGCTGGCATTATCTTGTACTCTCATGTGGGGAAAATCCATAAAATTTCTTATAGGTTGGAGTTTGCTTGCACAAACAATGTCTCTGAATTCTAAGTTTTATTATTAGGCATTGAAAACGCCTATAATTTGGGTTGTGGTCACCTTACAGTTTTTGGGGATTCTGAGCTTGTTGTGAACCTTGTACGTAAGATATACTCTCCTAGAAACAAGTTGATGAAACGATACACCCTAATTTTTTGAACACTTATCTCGAACCTATTATCTTTCAACATTACTCATGTTAAGAGGGAATTGAACTCAATGGATGATCGGTTAGCTATTTTTGTAGCCTCTCCTAATCGGCAACTTCTGCCACACAGACCTAATTGTACTTTTCAATCTCTATATCGTCCACATATCCCTGACAATATAGAATCGTGGCAGGTCTTCCCTAGCGATGAGAGCATATGTGCTTTCATTAAAAATGAACCTTATAAGCCCAAGGAAATTATATACATAGAAGATAACAAGATTCCCAAGGCCTTGACTCCTCTAGAGAATTCATTTTCATCGAGTGATGTAGGAAATAAAGAGAAACATAAAGAAGAGGAGTCGAAAAGTAAGGTGGGTGAAACCATATCCTTGAACATTGGGACGCCCGAGTTTCCAAAGAATGTTAAAATAGGTGCCCAATGTTCTGACGAAGAGAAAATGAAGTTTGCCAAGTTGCTTGGCGAATTTCAAGATGTTTTTTCTTGGTCTTATGAGGATCTTCGTGGTTTTGATCCTACTCTTATACATCATGCCATTCCCATAAAAGAAGGAATAAAACCAATTAGGCAAAAGCAAAGACCTATCAACCCTGCACTAGAAGCAACTATTTGAAAGGAGTTGGAAAAACTCTTGAAAGTCGGAATCATCTTTCTGGTCAAATATTTTGAATGGGTTTCCAATTTAGTTCTTGTTCGTAAAGAAACTGGTTAGATCATATTATGCGTTGATTTTCGCGCATTAAATCGAGCTAGTATAAAATATCACTTTCCTCTCCCTAATATGGAAATGATTTTGCAACAAGTTGCAGGGTCACAGATGATGTCTTTACTTGACGGTTTTTCCGGTTACAATCAAATCAAGGTAAAAAGGGAAGATAAATATAAAACCACATTTATTACTCGTTTGGGTACCTTTTCTTATGAACGTATGTCTTTTGTCTTATCTAATGCAGGTGCCACTTTTCAAAGAGCTATGCAAATAGATTTTGATGATTTGATCGGAAAGATCATTCAGATTTACCTTGATGACTTAATTGTGTACTCTAAAAACCGATCAAATCATTTTGGTCATCTGAAAAGAGTTCTCATGCGATGTAGGAAATTTGGAAACTCTCTAAAGCCTTCTAGGTCCATTTTCAGCGTTACCAAGGGAAAGCTCCTTGGACACATTGTCTTTGATTCAGGAATAAGCATTGATCCTAAAAGGATTGTTGCTATCCTTAATCTTCCTGCTCCCACTTCCAAGAAGAAGGTTCAAGCTTTTATGGGTGTTATTAACTTCGTCCGTAGGTTTGTTCCAGATTTTTTTGTGATGGTCAAACCAATTCATAATCTGCTTAAGCAAGATCGCTCTTTTTCTTGGACGGATGATGTCGAAAATTCTTTTGTAGGGATCAAGAAAGAAATCAGTTCCGCAACGGTTTTGGCGAAGTCGGATTTTGAGAAGGAATTCACAATATATACTAATGTCACCAAGGAAGCAGTTTCTGCTATCCTCATGCAAAGTGATGACCAAGGTAATGAAAAACCAGTGGCTTACATGAGTCAAAGTTTGTCTGATGATGAATTTAAATATTCTTTTATTGAGAAACATGCTTTCGCTCTTGTTAAAGTTATTGAAAAGTTTCGCCACTTCATCTTAGGTAAGCATACGTTGGTAAAAGTCCCTTTACCTGTTGTCGAGTGTTTTCTCTCATGGACTTATCTTTCAGGGAAGCTTGCACATTGGATTGCCAAGATCCAGGAGCATGATTTAAATATTGTGACTTCTACCACTATCAAGGGACGTGACTTAGCCCTTCACTTAGCTCAGCATGATGAAAATAGTGAATAAATTGACGAACAGGATAGCTCACTATCAGCACTATTCTACATTGATAATCAGATCCTTCCTGTGTCTGAACATCCTTGGTATAATAATTTAGTTTACTACTTACAAAACCAAAGATGTCCAGACAACTTAGACACTCATCAAAGGATAAGACTTTGTCTTGAATCCACAAGATACATCATTATAGGAGACTTATTGTTTCGAAGATCTGTTGATGGTGTGGTGTGTTGCTTTGTTGTGTAAACAATGAGGAAGCACAGAAATTGTTGCAAGAAACTCATGGTGCTTCAAATTTTGTCATTCATGTAGGAGGTCATTTTTCTGCTAAAACAATTGCTTTCAAGATTATTAGAAAATGATATTATTGGCCTTCAATCTTTCGTGACTCTTATGTTTTTTCGAGATCTTATGACAAGTGCCAAAAATTTGCTGGGAAAGAACGCCTTCCAGCCATGTTGTTACAACCTGTCTTCTTTGACTTTCCTTTTTCAAAGTGGGGATTGGATTTTATTGGTCCTATTAATCCTCCATCTTCAACAGGACAAGTCTTTATTTTGACAGCCAAAGACTATTTTACAAAATGGGCTGAAGTTGTCCCACTTAAGCACTCGACAAATGATCAGGTGATTTATTTCCTTGAAAATAACATCTTTTCCAGATTTGGTCTTCCATTGGAAATTATTACAGACAATGGTCTCATTTTTATTTCTACTAAGCTGGCCCAATTTTTAGCTAAGTTGGGGGTTAAACATTTCACCTCATCATCTTATTATCCCCAAGGGAATGGGCAGATTGAGTCTACCAACAAGCATCTAGTGAGAATCGTAAAAAGGTGCATCGAAGATAATCCTCGTCAATGGCACACTCTCCTCACTTACGCCCTTTGGAAAGATCGAGCTACCACCAAGGTGAGTATTGGTTGCACTCCTTTCCAACTTGTTTATGGTCAAGAAGCCATCATGCCTACTGAGCTGGAAATTTCTTCCTTAAGGTTAATGCTACAGATTGAAGAATTAAATTCTTATGATGTTTCACAAAGGATAAATGCACTCCTAGCTTTAGAGGAGCAAAGGATGTTTTCCTTGGATAATATAAAAAGGAGACATCAGACTGTTAAGAAGTATTTCAACAAGAGTGTCAAAACTGTCAAATTTAAAGTCAATGAAAAGGTACTGATGTGGGATTCAACTCATGCTGGTAGGGGAAGACACTCAAAGTTTAAAAAATTATGGCTAGGTCCTTTCAAAATTGCTTTTGTCCTGGGTACAAACTCTTACATTCTAAAATATTTACAAGAACGATTGTTTTCCTATGGCACTAACGGTTCTCACTTAAAACATTACGTGGAACAAATTGAAAAGTTTTAACGTTGTCTGGATTTTTTGTATATTAGTAGTCTAGTTATTTTTTCATTTTCACTACTGCTTTTCATTTATGCTTTTACGGTAGTTTAAATTATGATTTTATTTAATATTTTTCCTTCTGCTTTTTGCAATTATGTCATTTTATTTCTGTTGTTTTAAATTTTGCAGTTCCATTTCTGTTATGACTTTTATTGCTTTTCATCTTTTTAGTTTAATTTTGATCAAGAATAAGATGTTGGATCAGTTCTGCCACAGTGACACTCCTGCAAGGTATTGTTAGTCAGTAACAATCAAGCTTACACAGTTGTTACGATGTTCCCCCTGGAAGCATAATTGAATTTGTTATCTGCTTTCATTGTTGTCTTACAAAGAAATGGTTACCTCTCGCTTCTACTTTTCATTTCTTCATCCATTTGAGAGTTAAAAGAGCAATTCCATAAAATAAAATAAAATCTCCTTGAAATCAAGATCAAAATTTTGGTTGAATGATTATGCATATAGATATAAACCCCCTCATACTTAACATTTTCTATGAGTTATTCCCAAATTCCCGATCATTTTTCCATTAAATCCGCTCATTTCCCCCTATTGCATAATCATTTCGATTATACCTTCTTGGTCTGTTGTTCTTGGTCTACGAAACCATATATTCTAAGTTCTTAATCTGTTGGAAACATATTTCCCTGTGGAGTCAGCAATTTGTTGATGATAAAATCGCAACGAGGAATTTCGCCCGCAAAGTATTGCTAAAGCCTATTATTTAAACAATGCTAATAAGATATAATACTAGTAGGTGGGATCCCCTTGTAGACTGGAGGCTCGGAGATAGTCATATCACACATTTTATGTTGCTTTCCATGCTTCTTACAGGGTCTTATATGGTTGATGATGCAGTCTTGGCTTCATTTTTTTGGCATAACAACAGGTGGATGATGCATCTTATGGATGTTTTGTTATTCGAAGATTAATTTTATGTTATGATTGGCATCTATATTACAGTTGTTACATTTGGTTATGTCACCATGATTATTTCCTGGCTACATCTGCACAAGACATATGTTAATAACAACATCAAACAAAAGAAATGGAAAGAGACTTATAAAAAAATCCAAAAGAAGGGACATATACTATACTATGTTAGAAGTCATGTGCAATTTAAATGGAACAAGTTAGTCTTAATCCTAACTAGCAACGGTTAGTGGCTATGTGAATTGTATTTGAGTTATATTGGGCACATTTGATATATGGTATGGTATATTTTGGAAATGGTTAATATGAATTTTGGGTGGTGCATTTGGCAAGCAATATGGTCGCAAGTTTCAATGGTTGGAATTAATGGCATAGTTAATGGTATTGGTGACCGTTGGTTGTCGTGTACTTCGAAATTGAATGTAGAGGAAGATGGAAGCGGCGTGCAGTAAATGCACGTGACTCCATACTTCTCTCATCGGGTCGTCACCCTAGCATGGTTATTGTTTCATTTGGTTTTGTTGGTGGTTAAACTCTGATATTCAAGCCTGGAAGGAACTGCCCAACCAACTCGCCCTTTTTAAAGCTATTGGTTATAGGTATGGTTCTTTTCTCCCATCCATGAATTTCGTTCTGTGTATGAAACGAATGATGGCTCAGTAATGTGTTGGTTTGTGTTTTCCTGAGATTGGAAACTATGTAAACGCATGGGTCTTCTCTCTGGAATGTCTGTGTGGTTATTCGTTTTACAAATGAAAGAATTGGTTGGTTGAAGTTATGCGTTCGTTGGTTGTTCTGTGTGGTGAAAACCGTGATGGATCTCTGTTGTTTTAAGTAGTTATGGGTATTTCGTTGGAGGTTTTTGCTCTGTTTAGCCTTGTTGGTCGCTTCCTCACGGTTATGGTAACCATGTCCGATTGTATTCGAGTTGTTATGGGGTTGTTGTGTATGTTTTCGAACTACCTTTTGGTCACTGTGTATTTTCCAGAGCCATGGTCGTGGGTTATCCACCTGGTCGTAGGATTATCTTTGTGGTATTGGCATCAACATACCTCAGAAGTTGGTTATAGGATGGCCATTATGCCAAGATGTATGCTTTATGGTTGTTGGTGATTCCTCGGGTTTGCATTCCCACTGTCATTGTTATAAATTGGTTTGGCTCATGAGAAATGCACGAGGGTTATGTCTCTGCGTGTCCTGAGCACTTGTTACTATCCAGTGGGCAATTGTTTCTCCTCTGCAATGTTGTCCTACTCTAACATTGAACTGTTGCACCATTACACAAACCGAGAGTTATAAGAAGCCTTGTGGTTCCACCGTGCTTGTATCGAAGGGTCCCTACCTATTGTTCATATTTTCAACCTCTATTCTCATTGTTCTTTGATGACCGAGCGAAATCTTGATTACTTCTTGTGTTCATTGTTACAGATCCCGATTTTGATAACCCCGATTGTTCGCACTCTTGTCGGGTATTTTGTTGAATTTCATAGATTGCTTGAGTGGTTATGATAGTTTCTTTGACTACTTATATTGAACTCATTTGATTGAGTTGGTTGGAAAGTTGTGATCTGGGATGATAAATGATATAGTCAAGGGGCTGCCTCCTTTTCGTTATGACAGTTGTGTCGAAAACCTAGCTCGTTTTTTTTATTAAATTCGTTGGTTTGGAATCAGTGATAATGTACAGTCAGAGGGTTGTCTCTTTTTCGTTATGTGTTGGATCGTTGTGTTCTTACAGCTTGGTGTCAATTGCAAAGTGGTGATTGTTGTGTGTTATTAGCCCCGATCGAGATCATTGCAAGTTAGGGAAATTGATGACTGTGGTTTCGTTGTTTCATTGTGTGTCTATTATGGAGGCATCGTGTGTGCTTTATTTAATTGGACCACCAATGATGAAGCTCGGGTTTTGTATTATGGTTGCATTGCAAGTTTTATTGGTTGGTATGATAAAAAGGCATGAAATCGAGCAATTTTTAAAAAGTCTGTCCAATCTGGAAAAAAAGACCTGCGTATATGTTTTATTTGGGCAAATTGTGAATTAGGGACAGTGGTTGATGTTTTTATAGTGATATATGATGGATAGAGATGGAGCAATGTGACTGTGTGTTTCTTTTGATTTTGTTTAAATGAAAGGAAAAGAAATGAAAGAAACCAACTCTTCTCTTAACAGGACTATTGAAAGGCATAGTGATTCTGAGTATGATTATAGACTATGTTAATTGAGAATTTTGAAGAAATTGGATGTGGGACAGTGAATAGTTTTGACACATAGTAATTGTTAATTGGTATTGGTATCCTTGTATTGAACACAGAGTTGTTTTTATGGATTACTTAATTGGTTTTATGAACAATATTCGTTCTTTTCCCTACCATTCTTTCACTTTTCGCACATTACAAGTCCCCTCGCCTTCCCATATTCACTATCTACTCCTTGTTCTTAAAATTAAATTATAGTTAAGATAAATTTTGTATTATGACAGTTAAAGGATCGCACAGGGATGAATTACAGTGATATATTCTTTTGATTTACGATACAGTTAATTGTTTGATGATCTGGTGAGCAGTAATCATGATCTATTCCCCCTCATTTTAACACTTTTCACTCAATACAATCCCTCACATATCCCAGAACCCTTATTCACCCCCTGCTCGTTGACAAGTATTAAATGATTTGTATGGATTGGATTGCATGAGTTTGATATGTTGTTGAGTCAAACTTTGTTTCATATTTAAAAGAGATGTCATGTATGGTTGTTGAAGAAACTATTTGCTAATCGATAATGCATACAGGAATGAGCTTTTTCAGCAGAGGTAGCCATGGTCGAGGTAACAGAGGAAGAGGAAATTGGAACAGGGGCCCTAGAAGGCCAAGGTTCTTTATACATTTTGATGCAGACTCGCAAGAGTTGGGCCAGCTATTTCAAGCTGGAGTTTTTAACTGAATTGGGCAAGGAGTGGTCCAACCTAGGCCAGAAAGGCCTCCCTTCCAATCCCCACATGTCCCTGGTATCCCGGTGCCCCCTCATGTCTCACTACAACCTGAAGTTACTGAAAACGACGGATGGCAAGAGATTGTCCACCCGGCAGTCTCTCAACATCGTGGTTGGCCTAACTTGTCTCTACTTACTTCTCCGCCTATTAATCAAATTGTCCAAGTTGCCCTTGTCCACTCACCAGTACAGTCTTCCCATACACTCAAAAGGTTAAAAACCGAGGCCCACCATGCTCTTGACAAAGGAAAAGCCATTGTTGCCCCCTCCTCTCCCTCAAATGACTCTACCAAATCTATGTCCCCGCGCATGCATTTGAGAGATTATTACTCTCATGTTATTAGTGATATTAGGCCTACAGGCTCCACCCATCCTAAGGAAAATTCAGAGAGATCAAAGGGTGACAGCAGCAACAAGGGAAATATTTCCGCCTAGAGTGGAAAATATGGTTTTTAAGTGTTTTTATTTATTCATTGTTGAGAACAGTTGACTTCTGAAATTTTGGATAGCACACTATTTTTTGGATATATGGGTAATATATTTTTTGGATATGATTTCAATTATCTTTGATATAAATTGTCAAATTATGAGAAGTGATAATGGGAGCCACAAGGAGGGATGTGTTTGATTGATTAACTAGTTGTGTTATGTTTGTTAAAGAAGTAAAGGGAGTCACAAGGGGTCCCACCTACTAGTTATTATTTATTAAAAACTCTTATTATGATTTTATTACTTTTCCCCCTTAACTAAAAGTTGGTTGAGTTTTAGTTAACTTAACTAAAGAAGTAGTTCAACTACTTCAACTAATTCTAATTGATTAAAGGAAAAAGGAAAAGGAGAAACAAGAGGAGAATAGAAAAAGAAGCATACTAAGGTCTTCTCTTTGAGTTTTATTGAGATAATTCAGTTTTCATTCATTCTTTAATTCATTGAAATCCTAATTATCTTTTATGATAGAAGGGTCCTATTGTAGACAACAAGATTCAAAGTTGAATTACATCATTCAAACACTTATTTTTCAGAGGTGTTGATCTATCTTTGATGGTCTATGTAGACTTGTCTGCTTGTGAATTAAATTTCATGACTGATAAAGGCTATTGTGCATAGTCGGGTGGGCAGCAATCTATGGCAAGCTGATCCAACTTTTAAAGTTAAGTTTTGTACTTTCTGTCAAAATTCCTTTTGTATGGTTTTCATCGGGGACATCTAAGTTTGACTTTGGTCCAAACTTTCTCAGGGAATTTTGTAAAGAGAACAATTCTTTTGATAAATTGGAATGGAATAAACGATTTTTTTATGTCTCATCTTTTTTGATTATTGACTTGGTGTTTTTACTTTTGTCTCTATATTTATTTCAGCATCTGTTATATTCAGAAAATTACATAAATAATGAATTTTCCAGCAAATTTTCATTTATAAAAAATATCAGCCTAAGCACTTGTGATCAATACTTGTGAATTAGGAAACAAATTTTGATGGCTATAAACATAGGGTGATATTCTCATCTGCCTTGCTTTAGCCAAGAAAGATCTGAAAATGATTGTGTAAGATCATTTCATATATTTTCCTCAACATTGTCCTCATCTGCAAAGAAGGAATACACCCATAGGTCCTCCTCGATATAATTTATATTAGGTTGTGGAATGCTTTCTATATAAGGTGATATTCTTCCCTCCCTTAGGAATCAGGATTATGATGTTTTTACCAATCTGAGAAATGGATAAGTGTGTCTCGTCGAGTGAGAGGTATCCACCCGTCAAGGCTTTCCAATCTCTTCCTAATATGATCGAGTAATTACTCATTGGCATGTCAATTATCTGAATATTAAGAGTTGTCCTTATTTTATTATGCACGCACAAAACCAAGGTCACGTCCTTGATTTCACCTATGGTCGATTGTTTTAAACTATTATAAGAGATCATGCTTCTAGCGTTTTCATCTGTACAAGATAAGCCTAACTCTTCCATAATAATTTTTGACATTACACTTGGGCCCGAACCATCGTCAATGAGACAACAATGGGCTATTTTGTCCATAATCTTTACATAAATAAAAAAATTGGGGGGGTTTTTTATAGGGTGTCTGAAATTATGTACACCTACTTTATTTACAGTTGAATCATCTTCATATACATCTTCAGAGAGGTTGGCTACAATGGAATCTTTTCCTTCCATGAAATTTTTCAGATGCTTTTGTTGCTCAGGGACGGTAACCATGTCTAGGAGGGTAGCATCAGCTTTAATATTATCCACTTGATTGAGAATGTTGTATTTGGAAGAGGGAAGAGGAGAGGTAGTTCTTTGACTGTCAAGAGTTATAGAAACCTGTACAGTAGCAGTTGGTGAATATGAGTTTGGGTTAGAAGAAGTGTGAGGGGGATCATATTTTCCTTTCAGAGCATAGGATTTATTCCTAGTATTAATGATCATAACATCTTCTGGTTCTGCAAAATCTAGAACAACAATAGTAGTTTCAGGCCTTTTACCAAATATTTTATCTCTGACACTCTTCTTTGCCTCACAAGTACTTTCCTCATGGTCTTCCTCGCAAAATTTACACCAACTGCGAGGCATGATGGATTTAGGTTGAAAGTTATTTTCATTAGCATTCCTAAAGGGTGGTGAAGAAGAAGATGAGGCCTCATGGGTAAGTGAAGGGACATTTCTATTTCGCTCATACGCTATCATCTGATTATTCATGTCTTGTACAAGTTGTAAGAGGGAGGACATGTTCGTCTGTTTAATTGAGCCTTCCTTGGGAAGACTTGTTCTTTCAAGTTGTTCTTCATACTCTAAACAAGTATGTAGAGCGGAAACAAGGTTATCAATGGATTTTTCCTCAAGCCTATGATGGTAGGGGGAAGGTAAATCATTATAGTAATGCATAAAAGAGGCTTGGTTCTGAGGGCGAATGAGTTCAGGAATTTGGTTATATAATTTGGTGAAACGCAAGTTGAAAGACTTGATAGTCTCATCATCTTTATAAGCAGTGTTATTGTACTCCCGTAACTGCTCAGTTGGGCTCTTGGACTACCCATAAGTAGACTTGAACCAATAAACTAACTCCTCCCAAGTGGAAATAATCTTGGGAGGAAGATCAAAGAAATTGGTTGTTGCCTTCCCTTCAAGGGAATTAACAAATAAGCGCATGCAAGCGTCGTTTTCATTTGCTCTTATGTTGTGACAGACATTAGAAAATACCACCAAGTGTTCATTCGTAGTGACTGTGTTATTCCCTGAAAACCTAGGGAGATACTCTTTAAATTTAGGAAGTGGAAGAGTAGCAGGTGCTAGGTTAAGAGGAGAGGAAACATGTCACGGAGTAATTGTAGCATATTCTTCAAACTGAAAGAGCCCATACTTTTTAATGACCTTGACAGGGTTTGTAGTAGATTGGACAGGGACTTGATGACTATATAAGCTACCAATCATTGACAAGGTTGAAGGTTGATATGAAAAAGCACCTCCATTGCCACCAGAGCCACCACTAGATGCCATCTTGTGAACGATAGGTAAGGGAGATAAAGATGAACTGGTTGAATCATAAAAAGTTCTCCTTAGAGTACTTTGTTGGGCTAACAAAACAACGTTTCTTCTTCCTATTTCAGCAATAGGGTTGATCTCAGGTGATAAACCTCTTCTTCTCCTAGAGATGTGAGGGTTTAAGGACATGAAAAGAAGATCAAAAATTTAGGAAAAATAAATCTATGGTTGATTCCTAGGTTGTCTTTTCCTAGCTTCCCAACATTCTCAGACACTTATGTCTTGTTTGATCACTTCCCACGAGCGTTCAAGCTTAACCTGGGTATTAGCGGTCTCTAAGATGGTATTAAATAAGGTTAAAGCAATGTTGATCTAATCTTTAAGAATGGGCTCAATATTGGGTTGCCTTGCAACAGGTACAATCATGAAGAAAAGAAACAGTGAAATAATCAAAAGAATAAATATAAATATATTCAATGATAATCAAGCATACAATCAACCAGAGAGATATGGAAAATCTCCCCAGTATGGTCGCCAAATAAATGTTGAATAAAAGATATGAATTTATCTTACTCAAGCATGTTTGAATCTTACTTGGCTAAGGAAAGATAGTCGGGAATATTACCCTATGTTTTATAGCCTCAAAATGTATTTCCTAATCCATAAGTATTAATTACAAGGGCTTGAGCTGATTTTTTAAATGAAAAAATTGTTGCAAAATATGAAATTTTTATATAATTTTCTGAACATATACAGATTGCAGAAAGTAAATGTGGAGATCAAAAGAAAAAGTAACCAAGTCATAGATTAACACAAATGAGACAGAATAGCAATTGCTTTATTTCATTCCAATAAATCAAAAGTATATTTATCTTTACAAAAATCCCTATGAAGGCATGGACCAAGGTCAAACTTAGATATCCCCGATGAAAACCATACAAAAGAACTCTGACAAGAATTAAAAATTGAACTTTAAAATATGGATCATCTTGCCACCGACTGTTGCCAACTTGACTCTGCACAATATCATTTATCAGTTATGAAACTCAATCCATAAACAAACAAGAATACACAGACTATCAAAGATAGATCAACACCTCTGAAACAAGCATCTGAATGATATAATTCAGCTTTGAACCTTGTTGTCTACAATAGGACCTTATTGTCAAAAAGAGAATTAGGCCTTTAATGAATTGAAGAATGAATGAAAACAAAACTATCTCATGAAAACAAATGAGCAAAACTTAGTATTTATTTCTCCTTCTATTATCCCCGTGTTCTTCCTTCTCATTTGGATTTTATGCATTCCAAATTAGTTGAAGTGGTTCAACTACCTCATTTAGTTAAGTTAATTAAAATTAACTAATCTTAGTTTAGGGGAAGTAATAATAATAATAATAATTAAGGGTCTTTATTAAATAATAGCTAAGAAGGTGGGACCCCTTGTGACTCTCTTTTATTTATTTACCAAGATAAACAGAATTAGACAACCAATTAAACACATGTCTCCTTGTGGCTCCCATAAATATTTTCATAGTTTGAAATTTAAATATCAGAAATATTTCAAATTATATCCAAAACATGTAAATATTCACATTGTCCAAAAAAAAAAAAGTTTGTTGTCCAAAACTTTTTGTAGTCCATTGTCTTCAACAAATCAACCATAACACATAAATCTAAATCCATTTTTTTCCACTTTGAGAGGCAATCTTTTTTCTGTCACTATTGTACCCTTTAGACTTCCATGAATTAGTCTTAGGTTGGGTGGAACCTTGAGGCTTAATCTTACTAATAACATGGGAGAAATCGTCCCTCAAGTGCATACGAGAGGACACTGACTTTGTTGAGTCACTTGAAGGAGATGAGGGGGAACCAACAGCTTTACATATGTCTTGCACATGGGGAGCCTCGGTTTTGAGTCGTTTTCTAGCATGAGAGGACTGTACAGGTGAGTGTGCGGGGCAATTTGAACCATTGGGTTTACTGGTGGAGGAGGAGGAGGCAATAACAAGTTGTGCCAACCACAATGGTGGGAAACTGTCAGATGAACAATATTTTTCCATCCATCATTCTCGGGAACTTCTGGTTCCATAGATGCATGGGGAGGCATAGGGATACCAAGGATATTTTGGGGCTGGAAGGGAGGCCTCTGTGGTCTAGGTTGAATTATCCCTTGCCCAATCCAATTTAAAAACCCATCTTGAAAAAGCTAGTTCAACTCCTGAGGATCGACATCGAAATGAATTGAGAATATGGGCTTTTTAGGCCCTTTGTTCCAGTTACCTCTTCCCCTATTGTTTCTTCCATGACTTCCTCTGCTGAAGAAACTCAACCTGTATGCAGCTATTTATTAGCAACTAGCCCTTAACGGACCATACATGACATTCTCTTTCTATGAAACAAAGTTTGGCTTAGAAATTAACATAAAACCCATGCAATTCAATCCATAAAATTTATTTAATAATTTCCAAATGAGCAGGGGGTGAAATAGGGTTCATGGGATATCTGGGGGGGTTGTAATAAGTGAAAAAGTGATATCATGACAGGGAGTAAGAACACGGGTATTGCTCAA
>SNQJ01S0056222.1:19326-38104 GCA_010110895.2 Picea sitchensis
CTTTCTTACTCCATCTTATTTGCCTTTGATACTGAGAGAGTTCATGATTGACTGATTCACATGGATTGTTGTGACTGTATTATGATGAATGTTTGATTATAATGTTGTTATGATTTCTTTCAGTTTCCTTGAAATTTGAATCAAGAGGATCTTGTGTTTAAGTTTTTCTTCCTTAGGCTGCTGGAAGGCCTGATGTTCACGACAGACCTCTACACTTTTCTCACCAAAGTCTTCCTCCTACTCACCTTTACTCCAACTTACTGACTGAAGTTGATCCAAGACCTCAATTGCTTGCGTATACCAGTCCAAATTTCTGAGTTAGAACGTTATTTTCATTGAGTCTTCTCCATTTGGCCTCTTAAAACTCATTTACATTTACTGTATAAACTGATGGGTACTGGGCTTACCTTCTATGCAATCTGAGGGTGACTTCTAGTGCTAATATGTTGCACAACATTTTTATAGTGGTACGGATATGCAGATCATGTCATTATTTCGACTTGTGTGTTTATGCACATTTACCCTAGCTACAATAGTGAAATCTAGTGGATGAAATGGCATTGTTTTGCTGTAGAATAGCGTGAATCAAGTTGCCATTTGAGGATTTGTGTGGTCACCACCCATGAGAAATTGTGGAAGCTCATAAAGAACCTGGAGGGCTCGAGCCACCAAAAGGAGATTAGTCTCAGTCATGGGGATCATGGAAATCAAAGAGAAGATGCCCGTGCCTGCTTGATAATCAGTTGCCTTGGGTTCATAAGCCATTGTTTGAGGGAGATCAAGCCATGAAAAATTGATGGGGAAAATGAAATTAAAGGTGATAACCATCAGAAACTGTCAAAGTAGTGGGGACAAACCCGTCGTGAGAAGAAGTTGTGTTGAAGACCATTGGGGTCAAATTAGAGTGGCCTCCTAGCTATGGGACAAGTAGCCATGAAATAGTGCTTTCAAATACTGTCCCTCCATGGCCATATTTCGATTGTACAGATTAAGCATCCCAAGGAGAATCATAATTAAATGAAATGCATTCACATGTGCAATAATTAAAATGCAATAGAATTAGACAAGCATGGATTAACATCCTTCATGGAAACCAAATGCCCATGACCGAATTTAACCATAATCAGACACAACAAACCATAATCAGACACAACATGCAAAATATTTAGATTTCTATAACATAAAATAACATTAATTTACATATTCATAAACAATGACGGAGCACTTGTCTTTTAATAGAAGTTGGTGCAAGAAATTGGTTACGTACAAGCAATTATCCATGCAATTGTAGGTCTCCACTGCAGATACCACCCCAACTGGGCTATGAGGCGACTAGGGTGAAGTAACCAAGTTACAGGCTTCTAGATCACTCAACCCAGCCCATTTTTTCTCATGATTAGCTAATCTCTTCACTACAGAGTATCAAAAGCATCTCATGCATCCTTCAAACAACCATGGCACTCTTTTCAACCGTCCCACACAACACAAGGAAGATCTTCCCTTTCTTTGCTCAACAATGCCTTAGGGATATTCTTCCCTTTCGTTCTCTTCAATGTGGGCAAAAGGAGCCCAATCTGCTGTACACTTTCTTAGAATCTGTTGTAAGAATAATACTTAGCTCTCAAGCACCCAAAGAGCAGAAAATACACGAGGGGAAGAAGGATTCCTTACTTTCCTAGACTCTATGTGTACCTACAACCATCTACCATGCAAGATCTAATTTCTTCTTCATAGTGTCAATTTGGTCAATTTTGAGAGTGGTTTATGGTTAGCAATGGAGAATAATGCATAACTATAAGCAAATGTAGACCATGAATGTAAGAATGATAGAATGAATGGAGTGGATGACAATGAGAGAATTGAGGGGAATAATGGATGACATTCCTTCTGACATGAGGAATGATGTACTCTTACACTTTCCCATGATGATTGTACTCAGCCCATGCTTCCATAACTACGTGAGAAGACTTCCCACCAAACTCTTACATGCATTCCATGATTGGTTTTATAAGTCAAAAGAGGAAGATGGCTTCATTTAAGGCATGTGGTGGAAAAGAGATGAGATCTAAGGTGGATACTTGGAAATAGAGGATTTACTTTTCCCAAAGGCCCCCTTTCCTCTTCCCCTTTGGTGGAATCATAGCCCTTCTTTTGCTCTCCACAACGATCTTGGACCATTATATATTATATTCGAACCTTAATATTTGCATAGCTTGACTTCACCATGGAAAGCTTACCAAACGGTCCATATAAGTAAATTTACATCATCTACTTGCTGATCCATTCACTAATCGGGCGTTGGCCTTGAGCTTTGCACTAGGAACCCATACTAGCATCTTTACATCATTTACATATGGGTCATTTATTTAAGCTCAGAGAGCTTGCCTCTCGTCATTCTAACCATTGATTTACAATTTATACAAAATCTGATTCAATCCATTCTAGGGGTCAAAACAAGGGTAGTACATTGCCATTTGATGATAAGAGGAATAAAGTGCCTATTAGAGGAGTCTAGAATTATTTGGGGTTGAATTCGACCTTCATGCAAGACAAAGAGGACAAGGGGGATGAGAAATTGATCCGTGAGTGTAGCACTTGGTATATGGTCAATCTAACTTATTAATACTTTGACATTGTTTACCATAAGAGTCTTGCAAAAGTATATTGAAGTGAGAGTATTATTATACTTTTTATGAACTTTATGTGGTAAAGTTATTGTTGATCATATATGTGTAGAATTACTTTCTAAAGGCGGGTATTAAAGTTTAAAGGGAGAGAAATTTTGTTTGAGGGGGGACATTGGTTTCAAGTGTTTCACAGGGACCCTCACACTTTGTGTGATTTTCTCAAACACCATGTGTATTTATAACAAGTATAAAAAATTGAAGATAGAACACAATCTTCTACTTTCTTGGGTGGATGAGAAGGACAAGACAATTAAGGCTTTGTGTGACTTCAATCAGGGCTTGGTTCAAGAAGTCACCAAATTAAGAAGTATTGAAGGTAATTTGAGGGATTACATCAGTAAGCTACAAACCTTTGTTTTTAGGAAGTATGATGACTTTGTTGAGTGTTGGAAAGTTTGTATAAATGAATTAGATGAATTCAATGAAAAGGTTTGTCAAGATCTCATGAATGACTATAGTAATAAGAAATAACTACTTGATTCTTTGGAAGAAGAGGTTAAATGTCTTTCTCAGCAACATATTGATAATGCTGATGCCTCTCATGATGTTTTTAATGGTACCTATGGTGATATTTCTGGTTGTAGTTATTCTTGTATTTATAAGAAGGGAAATCTTGATGTTACTCATGCATTGTTGGTTACCAATGCACTGGTTTCTCCTGAGTTTAGGAAGCATACTAGAGGTATCAGGTCCTGGTTGTTGTGCCAGATGGGATATATAGGTGGTGAACTTGGGAAGAATGGATAGGGTATTTCTCTTCCAAAAAAGCCTCAGATAAGACCCTTTAGAGAAGGACTTGGATATGGTGAGACTCCATTGCCAAATGGAGGTCATTCTGCCATTGATTTACAAGAAAGGTATTTTGTATCCACTATCCTTTTATTTATTGTTGAAGGACATTCCTCTAAGTTGTAGAGAGCACAACTGGCATGGACTAATGATGATAGTATGAATGAGTTGGAGACAAGTGATAGTTATGTTGATTTGTAGTGACACCTTGCACCTTTGGTTGAGTAGGAATCACATCTTGCACCTTCTATTCAGTAGGAACAAGTCTCTTTTCCATATCAACATTCTGTCAGCCTTTAGAGTTACCGAAAGTGTTCACACCATGCTTGTGGGTGTTTTATGTGATCTGATGTGAGGCAAAGTGCAAGTTTGGGATGACAAAGATTCTCTATCTAGGACATCTGTTTGGCGTTAAGGGTGTACAAGTGCACCAGGAGAAGATTTGGGTGATCTTAGATGGGCCCACGCCCGGATCAATTACAGAGTTGTGGGGGTTCTTTAGATTGTGTAGCTATTACAGGCGCTTTGTGAAAGGATTTTCACACCTTGGTACGCCATTGACGGATCTCACCAAGAAGGGAGCATTCAAATGATCAGAGGAGGCACAAGGAGGATTTGATAGGATGAAGAAGGTGATGAGTACTTGCCCAGTGTTAACACTTCTAGACTTCTCTTAGCCATTTGTGTTGGAGTGTGATGCATCGGGAGAAGGGTTAGAAGCGGTGTTGATGCAAAATCAACATCCCATAACTTTCGAGAGCAGGAAGCTAAGGGAGCCAGAAAGGCTCTACTCCATTTATGATAAGGAGATGTTGGCCATCATGCATGCATTGGCCAAATTTAGATAGTACCTAGTTGGAGGACGCTTTGTGGTGAGGACCGACCACAAAAGCCTGAGGTGTTTCTTGGAGCAGAGAGACTTGAGCGATATGCAACATAAATGGGTAAGTTGCAGGCATATGACTTTGACATTGAGTATGTAAAGGGAAAGAAGAATGTAGTTGTTGACGCCCTTTCCAGGAAACCTACAACCTTTTCCATCATAGAGATCTCAATATACTAGAAGTCCATTCTCTTGGTGGAGTACTCCAAGAATACATTCGCTTGTGAGCTTACAGAGGGAATAATTCAGGATGACAGGTACAGAGTAGTGGATGGCATCATCTACTACAAGGATAGGATCTACCTTGTCCCTGATTCCACACTCAAGAATACGATTTTGAGAGCAGTGCATGACGCCCCATTGGTAGGGCACCCAGGATATCTGAAGACTTATAGGCAGGTGAGGGAGAGATTCTCTTGGAAGGGTCTCAAGGAGGATGTGTTGTGGTATGTGAGGGAATGCATGACTTGTCAACAAAACAAGTCGGGGCCTACACATCCTGCAGGGTTGCTTCAACCATTACCTATTTCAGAGCAGAAGTGGGAGAGCATCTCCATGGACTTCATCACAGGGTTACCAAAGGTATAGGGAAAGGACTGTATCTATGTGGTGGTGGATAGATTGACCAAGTTTGCACACTTCTTTGCTATTCCTTCAGAGTATAGCGCATCTCAGGTGGCAGACACATTCTTCAAGGA
The DNA here is from genome assembly GCA_010110895.2 of Picea sitchensis. Taxonomy (NCBI): domain Eukaryota; kingdom Viridiplantae; phylum Streptophyta; class Pinopsida; order Pinales; family Pinaceae; genus Picea; species Picea sitchensis. The sequence continues at coordinate 24,384 of SNQJ01S0056222.1, forward strand.
GGTGTTCAAACTACATGGTCTTCCGAGATACATAGTCAGTGACCAAGACAGTGAGCATTTTGGCAAGAGCTGTTCATATTATCAGGGACAGAGTGACACCTAGTTCCAGCTATCACCCTCAGACAAATGGGCAGACAAAGATAGTGAACAAGTGGATTGAGGGATACCTGCGAAACTATGTGTCAGGGAAGTAGAGGGCGTGGATAAAGTGGTTGCATGTTGTGGAGCACTGTTATAATACCACTTATCACATGTCCATCGGGATGAGTCCATTCAGAGCATTGTATGGTTACGATGCTCCATCATTTGTGGATTTAGCATTCACGGAGAGCAGGGCTCCCAAGGCCAAAGATTGGTTGCAGAAGAGCCAGGACATCTTGAGAGTCCCGAAGGAGAACTTACAATCGCCCAAAATCAACAGAAAATGTATGCAGACAGGCACAAGGTGGAGCGTAGCTTTGAGGTTCGGGATTTGGTCTTTTTGAGGTTGCAGCTATACAAAAAATCCTTACTGAAGAAGAGTGGTGTAGAGAAATTGAAGCCTCGCTTCTATGGACCATACAGGGTGATTAAGAGAGTTGGAGAGGTGGCGTATGAGTTGGAGTTGCCCGAGGGTAGAAGGATCCACAATGTCTTCCATGTATCTTCCCTCAAGAAGGCATTGGGATAACAAAACACCACTTCAACAAAACTTGCTCCAGTGGACGAGGAAGGACATTTGGTTTTGACTCCGGAGAAGATAATTGATGTTAGAGAGAGACGACTGAGGAGCAGAGTGATTTGAGAGTACCTGGTTAGATGGAGAGATTTTCCTGCAAAGGATGCCACTTGGAAGGGAGAGCAGATCTTACAACATCCCGATTTGGAGTTGCTTGAGGACAAGCAATCTTGGGAAGGGAGGACTGTAATGTTCCCTTCCACTTGATCAGAATGGGAGGATGACTTAGTAGCCTATATGACTCCCGTAGGCTATAGTCAGTAAAGGAAAGGGAGTCAGGGGGTTTAATTGATGTCACTTAACTAGGAGGTGTTATATTTTTAAAGTGACATTTAAGTGAAAAAGTAATAAAGTAACTTTTAGATTAATAGTCACTTAAACATTAGTAAGAAGTGACTTTAATCTTCAAGTGAAAATTAAAAGGGGAATGAGGGTCATGTGGATTAAGTCAAAGGGCATAGGAGAAGAATAAAAGGAGGGGTAATGCTTCACTATCTCATCATGTTTTGGATTGATATCTTGTTTGGAGTGGTCTTGTGAGCCAAGGTTTCATTGGGTTTTTGGCAAAACCCTTCCATTGTGGTTTGGTTTCGGTGGTGCAATATCCACCCTAGCTAGACAAAGAGGGGGATCCATCCGAGATTTCCATTGGAGCTTCATCTTGTGGTTTTTCTTTAGTCTAGAGGTGCAACGACTTGCTTAAGGAGGTTCGTGGGGCTTTCTTGGAGGGTCGATTCATCTTTTTTGCAAGACTGTGGGAATTTGGAGGGGCCGTAAGAGCTTGGTGGAGGTTCGTGGTGCTTAGGAGGCTGCCTGGGGGGTTCCTAGGAGGGTCAATCCCTTCTTATTGCAGGACCATGAGGATTGGGGTGCCGTGGAGGCATCGGAGGAGGGCCGTGAGCCCCATTTGTTGAGCTGCAAGGTTTGGAGGAGGGTCGTGGGCACCTTGGCTAGGCCGCAAGGGTTAGGAGGAAGGCCATGGGCCTATTGCAGAGTCGTGTGGGTTTTGAGGAGGGTCACAACCCTATTCTTGGCCTTTGGAGTGACGAGAGGAGGTTTGGGGAACCCTTGGAGCAGTTCGACATCAACTATTGAGGAGACAGTGGCATTATTCTAGGTTTTTGGTTTGCCTATTGTGTGTTTTATTGATGTATTACAGCTGCCATAACAACCATTAGAGATTGTATTGTTGTTGGGGTTTTCATCCATAATAAAATTCCCATATTGTCTCTTCTATTTCATGAGTACTTTGGATGCATGCAATATGTTTGACGAAATGTCTATTGTTAGAATATATGAACTGTTTGTAAAAAGTTGTAAACCAACATAAAACATTTGTAATGCAAAGTATTTGATGAAAGTACACAACCAAATATAACATAATTGGATAGCAAATATAATATCCTAGCCTAGTAAGCATTGAGGATATTACAAGACTTTATCTGTGTACATCCCAATGATGGTTCAAGAACAATTTGATCAACTACCCTTGCAACCGGGGGATCAACCTTTGGTTCAACTGGAAGATGGTATTCCTTACAATTTACCTATGACCCCATTCAAATTTTGTTCTTCAGAAAGATCCTTTGATTGATCATTGTTTGGATATCAAGGTGAATCATGATCCGGTTGAGTTGCGAATGATGGAGGTATTTCAACAGGTAGATTCTAAGAGTTTTGGATATCATACTTTCATGTTCATTACCCCTGAAATACCATGTTCCAAGTTCCAATCAATAGCCTTCATAAATTCCTTCAGCAACAAGTACATGAAGGCATCTTTTTGGCTTATGAGATAGGTTTAGGAGAAGGAAATTGTACCTCGAGGAGAAGGCAAAGAACACTGCTAGATGCATTGCCATTGAGAAGCGAGCCTGAAAATGTTGAGGACATGGTGAGGAGGACGAGATTGATTGATTGATATGAAAAGAGAATTGACACTTGAGAGATTTATGCATGTTGAGAAGTATGAAGGAGGCAAAGTGTTTGTGTGATTGACAGATTGTAGTTGTGAGAGAAGAAGTCCCACAGAAATAGGGCACCATGTGTGTTTGATCTACAAAGAGAGTGAGTTGTACTTTGAGAGGTTGTGAGGACTAGTGAAAGTCTAAGGGTAAATTTGTTATTAATTTGCTTGTAATTTTGAGAGTAATAAATTTATTAATGAAATGATAGACCTTTGTGAATCAATTGCCATGATTATATTTTTGTCTTGTGTTTCTATATTATTTCTCTTTGTTGCAATACTTGTGTGGTTTAAACTTTAGACCAACACACAATCCTAAATTGTGTGGTGTCCATTGTTGACTGCGATGCATCACATTATGACCTATATATTACCACAGTAATAACACTTCATACCTTATCCAAGTTGTGGAGTATCTGAATCAGCATAGTAGCTACCATCTTCCTCTTCGCACCCATCTTTATAGTGTTACCAACATCGTGATGTTATCGCTGACATCATGACATTATCGCCAAATTCAGGGCTGACGATATTATCGTCGGAAAAAGTCACGACATTTTACGATATTATCGCGAGTTGATGGTAAATGTCGCAGAGCCCGCGTAAAGTGGCGTTTTAAAAGCGATTTTTGGGTTTTTTAGTCTCATTTTGCAAACAAATTTTGGGGTTTGGAGAGCAAATTAGCAAGAGACGAATTTTTTTTTTGTTGTCATTTTGCAAACAGAAAAAGGCTAGGATGAAAATGAAAGATAAAGGAGAATGCCACTTTTACTTAATTTTTTAACATTACCATTAATTGTTTCAGGATGTTTGAGAGTGGTTCCAACCTCATTGGACTTCATATGGAGAAAGTAGAATTTTAGGTCCCATTCAAAATTTAGCAGACTTAATGGTTTTTAGGATTTCAAGATTGGCTGTATTGCAACATTTCCACTAGATTCTATCATGTATGAGGGTATGGAATGTAAAATTTCAGACCCCACCCAGTTTCAAGTCTCGCTGATTTTCAGTCAATGTTTAATGCCCAAATCCAGTTTTATGACAGCCAAATAAACTCAGCATATAAACAAATTTTCAGAACTGAAACATGAGGATTGTGAATGATCTTTAATGCAGAAATAAAAACATATCAGGAGCACAATATTCAGAAAATTTTTGCACAGTAATTTTTGGTCTAACAATTTAATGCAGAAATAAAACATATCAGCAGCACAACATCTGTATCTCTTTGCACAGTAATTTTTGGTCTAACAATGACCCTGGAAAACCCACAAGGGGAAACCAGTGAGAAGAGGGAATTTTATTATTTCAGAGATCTGAGGACAAGTTTTACAGCAGTCATTAATATCATAAATTTAAATACAGACTTATCTTGAAAACCGTGCCAAGCTTCCTCTTAAAAAATCTGAGCCAAACTCCTCGAAATTCGTGACAGAATTTCCTGTACTTATGCACAGGTCACCTCCTCGATTTCTATGCCTTTTCTAGTTGTACGGCCACCTCAAAATTTGTGCTAAAAGCTGCAGCACAAATTCTGTTCATTAAATGCCTGTACGATTGCCTTGGGATTCGTGCCAATCACCCAGAAAATACACAAAACTTCCTCCTCGATTTCTGTGCTGTGAAAACTACTGTATGGCTTGCCAAAATCCGTATGGTACAGCCTGCTGAAGCTGCTGTACCTTGTCTCGATTTATGTGCCAATATGAAACTGTACGGCCTGCATTAATGGCTGTACTCTCCTCGATTTGCATGCCAAAGTGTGCCTCGATTTCTGTGCTAGTATGCTTCCTTGGAATGCGTTCCCTAGTTCAGTAAATGGCCTCCTTCAGCTCGTCCTCTTCTCCTTCTTGCTCTCTCAACAATGAATGCATTAACCTTAGAAAGGGTGTGCCCTCCTACCCTAGTCGACCTCATGAGGGAATCTCAAGAGTCATCTCATCCAACGGTTGAGATTAGATGAGATCAATGGTGGAAATAAATTCACTTAAGTTACCCACTTTCCCTAAGTCTCAAAAAGTCACCTTTTAATTTGTCTCTCACAAATTAAATGACTAGGGTCCACATTAGGCATTTTCTCACCCCTTAGGCGCCCAGGGGATGAGAAACACTTGCCTAGGTACTTTTTAATTATTTTAACATGGAACTCGCATTTAGTCAAGAGCATCAAGCCCTTTATGTACCTCGATGTTGGTGGCATTGATTGTTGAACTCTTCTTTCATCACCCTAGTAAAAATGTATCCTTCATTCAAGTAAAATCACTTATTAGGCATGTTATGCTTTTTCTATCTTATTTTAATGCTTAAAGGGTGACACTAATGATGAGGATCCTAATATAGGCAATGATTTTGATAATATGTAGTTATTTGTTGTAGCATGATTTTTTTTTGGACTCTAGAGGCCATTTACAACCTCTTTGTTGTTGTATTTTGGTTCAGAGATGGATTGCACTCGATGCTGTTTTGGTTATATGCACCCTTGCTATTTACATGAGAAACTTTGCATATTTATGTATAATGGTTTGGATTCGTATAGATGCACATGAATATATCTTCACGGACTCCGACATAGCGAGTTGTACTTGGCAATAGCACCAGTAGAGGACACCAGAGTCTAGCTCTTGCTTCAGCTACAGTACATCATAGTTCAATGCCAGCCAGCCCCAGGGCCTTCTTCCTCTAAAAGAAAATCCATTTCTAGAGCCATCATCTTTGCTCGTAAAAGGGAAGAGGGAACCGTTAGTTTATTTATCTGATTTCATTGTAGATGACTCGTGATGATGAGATACATTTATTATTTTTTTTGATGATATTTTGAGGCTTTAGAGTCAGGACATGATTCAGTGTTGATCTGTGATGTATTCGAGTTTACTAGACATTGTATACATCTTATATATCAGTTCTGTTTTCACATTTATGTGGAAATGCATTTATTTGATGTTGTTGATGCTTTAGATATTTAAAAAATTGATATTTTCGTTTTTGGACCCTCGGTGATATTTTCGCTGACACGATGTTGGTAACACTTCATCTTTATGCTTGTAAGGCTTACCTTTGCCTTAAACTTTGTTGCTAGGGCCACTTTTGATTATCTATTTTCTCATTTGCTACCAAATTAATTTTTCAGCCTATCCTTCCACAAAAGTTTGTTGCTCAACTTCTCAAAGGTTAGATCTATATCTTTAGAAGTGACGTTCAAGGTTACAACAAAATTTTCATAAGATGACTGTGGACTCTTCAAAGTGATAATCACTAGATCCTTTTCACCCATCTTTCTATCTATTGATTTCAATTGATCTCTTATATCTTTGATTTTTAACAAATGGTCTTGAAGAGAATCATGTTCCTCCTATTTTATTGAAATAAAACATGTTCTTTAAGAAATATGCCCTACCTTTGTTTGACGTTTCATGCACATTCCTCAAACTTCTCCAAATTCTGAAAGTGTTGTCTTTGTCTTCAACTTCAGGCAGCATCTCATCGGTCACAGAGAGCTTGATCAGGATCATAGCTTCCCAGCCCTTGTCATTGTATTTGGCTTAAGCCTTTCATTTGATTCAGGTTGCAACTCCTTTCCTAATATTATTCAGTCCAAACATCTGTACTCAAAAATCACCATCATTCTTCCTTTCCAAGTATTGAAGTTTTCCATTAAATTTCTTATGTCCATCCAACATGATATGGGACAAATTGGCCATTTTTTAATTTTGAAACAATTTTGAATAGAGGTTACCTCTCTCGCTGTTATAACTAAACATTTGACAACCCTACTGTTGTACTGTTACACCTACAATGTCACTTACAACCCTACTGCTGTAATGACAATAAAATTTATACAGAAAATCCACTACACTTCTTCGCTGATAAAAATAAACTTGAAATTCTTCAATATTTAAATTCCAGAACTCAAAATGAAAACTTACTATTCATAAACAAAATCTTCAGCATAATAATGTTTTCAGAACAAGAGATTTAAAACATTCTTCAAAAATTCATCTTCTTCAAAATCAAAATTATTAAATTCAGAATTAGACTTGCACGTCACCCTTGCAATTGTCTTTACATTGGCTGGTGGTTACGTCAGCCCTAGTTAACCCTTTTTCCTTTCCACCTAGTCAGCATGCATATGTCGGCTCCTCTATTCTCTGGTTCACACAGCCATATATTGACCCTTCATCAAATTTGGCTGTATGTCAGACCTCAAATTCAACCACTGCTATATGTCTGCTTAGTCTCTGCTATCCTGTGAGCTTCTCTTTGTCATACCGTGACCCTCGATTTATCCTGTCACATGACTCCATGACTCAATTGTTCCCTAAACAACCTAGATTTTTAACAGTTCCTCATGCCCTTCTATGACCAATTCGGCCCTGCAAGTGTGCCCTTCTGTGACGAATTCAGAATTCAGACTCCTTTGATGGATTTGGAATGCAGACTCCTCTGTTTGTGCCCTGATTGTGACTTGTAACACGTTGACTCTATGTTATGCGTTGGCTCTCTTGTTATATCGTCCAGGTTGGCTTGTAACTATGCCTTGCTGTAGGTATATATTATCCTTATGCGAGCTTTTAATACACTCCTATACACGATCCTTGATTCTACCAAATTCAGCCAGAAACTTGTTTACTCTTGCAACATTGCGAGCACTGGGATTTTCTGGCTTCTATATCTCCTGTAACTGCATAAGCACTAGTATCTCTTGTAACGTCTGTGAGCACTAGTATCTCCTGTAACAATGCTTGACTTAACACAACCTTCTCTGCAAACGATCATATGCTCTTTTCTGCAACTCAGATTGTCTGTCCACAACTGCATAATTCTTTTAACTTTTATGTAACTTTTGACCTTGTAAATTTATCCACCATTAAAACATAAAATAAAAAAACTGATTCTATGATGGCCTGAGTGCACTTGTCTTATTGTGTAGTCAGCTTGTATTTCTTTCTGTCTCTCTTGTGTATTTGCAGTTCCTTGTTCCATCTCTGATCTGTTGCAGTCCCTAGGCCCTTCACCCAGTCTCTCCTCGGCTCCTCCTCACCATGGGTTTGATACCATATCAAAGATTCACACATAGACACAAAGAATATATGAAAGAGAATGGTTGCTTGACTATTGAGTGATGCAATGTCTCAATACATAGTAGGATAGAAAGGAGTATGTTATGTAACTCTTGAATACCTAGTCATCTAATAATTCAATAATCGTTAATTCATGATTACATCACTTTATGCCTAAGTCCTAATTATGACCATTATATCTAACGCATTCGATAGGATACGTCCTTGTTGTGTTCTTCATCTAGCTGAAAAGATATTATTTTCCCCATTCTTCCCTCCATGACAGGGAAAGATGATTTCAATGTACATAGCTTTCAAAAATTATCTAAACTTACAGTTAAGAAAGTTCTCTTTTGTCTTGCAAGCAATGCTATGAAGATATTTGTAATTATCATCAGTGATTTTCAGGTTGTTTTTGCCAAAGTAGCAGAAACTTGTTCATGATTGAATTTATATCTATTCGGTATGCTTTTAATGCAGCAACATATTTCGTCTTTGCTCGCTTCTACGGATGCAGATGTAATTGTAGCCAGTTTACAAACTTTGGCTGCATTTCTAAAGAATCCTATGGAAAAATGCTCACCCCGAGATGCTTCTATCAATGCAAAGCTATTTTCCTTATCGCAAGGGTGGGGTACTAAAGAAGAAGGTCTTGGGTTGATAGCATGCTCCATTGAGAATTTCTGCGATTCAGTTGCATATCAGGCAGGGTGCAGTCTTCACTTTGAATTTTATGTAAATGAATCTATTCCAAAGGAAGATATAGGAAATGATGAGCTGCAAACAGCAGGATTACAAGTCATTCATCTTCCTGATGTGATTTCACATTCTGAAAGTGATCTTCAACTTCTAAAACATCTAGTACATCGATACAATGTGCCCCCTGCCCTACGATTTTCTTTGTTAACAAGGGTATGCTATGCAAGGGCCTTTCCATGCTTAGTCACTCGCCGACAGTATGTTTCTGTTCGTCTTTATGCATTTATAGTGCTTGCACAATCAAGTAGTGATGGTGATGACTTGGCTGCTTTCTTTGTTAATGAACCTGAGTTTGTGAGTGAGCTTGTGACATTATTGTCCTATGAAGATACAGTCCCAGAAGACATTCGTATTTTGGCAATCCAAGCCTTGACTGCTCTATATCAGAACCAATCTCACCGAATAAAAGTTTTAAATGCTATTATGTCAGGACAATATCATGACACCTTAACGAGCCTTATTCAGAAAGCAGTTGGTTCTATTACCAGTGGAACAGCCAGCAGTTCGACTGCTTTTGTTCAGGCACTGCTCTCTCTTGTCACAGTCTTAGTTTCGTCATCTGCAGGATGTTCTGCACTATGGGAAGCTGGTTTTGTACCTGCTTTGTTGCCTTTTCTTAATGATTTGGACCCGCAACATATACATTTGGTAAGTATAGGTGTTCATATTCTTGAGGCTTTCATGGACTTTAGTAGTCCTGCTGCTACATTGTTCAGAGATTTGGGAGGTTTAGATGATGCGATAGCACGGTTGAGATTGGAAGTTTGTTTTGTAGAGAAGGTCCCAAGGAAACATGAAGAAGAATTGAAATTATATGGCAAGAAAAATTCCTCTACAAATAGTGCTGATCACTTGGAGAAAGTTCATTCTTATCCTTTGGTTTCTTATCAAAGGAGGCTGTTGATGAAGGCTTTGCTTCGGGCTATATCTCTTGGAACATCTGCACCTGGCAGTACAGCTCGTCTTTATCGATCACAGGAGAGCACATTGCCACTTTGTTTGAGTACAATATTCAGAAGAGCAAAAGACTTTGGTGGTGGGGTTTTTTCACTCGCATCAACACTGTTGAGTAATCTTATTCAGAAAGACCCAACTTGCTTTTCTGTTCTGAATGCTGCTGGTCTTCCTAATGCTTTTCTAGATTCTATCATAGCTGGAGTGCTTTCTTCTGCAGAAGCAGTTACTTGCATTCCACAGTGTTTGGATGCGCTGTGCCTTAACAACCTTGGTCTCCAGGCCATCAAGGATCGGAATGCTTTACAATGCTTTGTAAAGATTTTCACCTCTAGATCCTATTTACAAGCTCTGAAAGGGGATACTCCAGGTTCTATCTCTTCTGGCATAGATGAACTGTTGCGGCATGCTGCTTCTCTGCAAGTGGCTGGTGTGGACATGTTGATTGAAATTTTAAATACCATTTCAAAGATGGGATGCGGTACTGAAGCATCTTCATTCTTTCTTGAGTCTGCTGGTCCTTTTGGTCATGTTCCTATGGAGATTGATTTGGAAGAGAGAACAGCTATTTCAGTTGGCAAAGGAGATTCATCAATGGAAGAGACTTCTGAGCAGGCAGTTGAAGTGTCTGTTGAAAATTTATCTATGAATATTGAGGTATTTCTTCCAGAATGTATAAGTAATGCTGCACAACTCTTAGAAAATGTGCTTCAAAATTCAGATACTTGCAAGGTATTTATCGAGAAAACAGGCATTGAGGCTATTTTGCATTTGTGTAGTTTGCCTCTTTTGCCTTTGTCATTTTCAATTGGTCAAAATATATCTGTTGCTTTTAAGAACTTCTCTCCTCAGCACTATTCTGCACTTACGAGCACTGTTTGTTCTTCTCTTAAAGAAAATCTCAAGATGGCAATTGCATTGTTGGATTCTGTGGCTGGAACTAAGTTGTCAGATGTTGAAGGATCAAACCGAATGAATATATTAAGATGTATGTCAGGCCTTGAAAGTATTCTGTCTTTATCAACTTTTCTTTTAAAAAATACTACAACAATGATGCTTGAATTGGGATCTGCAAATGCAGAGATATTAAATGATATTGGGAAGATTTACAAAGAAGTACTCTGGCAACTTTCCCTCATAAGTGATGCAAAGGTAGATCCCAAGAAAGAGGTTGAAGGGGGAGATACTAGAGGCCCACATCCAACATCAAATATTGGAAGTAGGGAGAGCGATAATGATACAAACACAGTTTTGGCTAGATACGGAAATCCTGTGTCTATAAGGAATGGACTTACATCTCACTGGGGTGTTGAACCTGAACCCCTTTTGAATATACATCCAGGAGAACCATTACAACATTACAGTCCAAGGAACCATGCAGAAGAGGGGAGAAGAAGAAGGCATCTTGTTCATATTGAGCGACATGCAGAGGTTTCACAGGTTGACATGGAAAGTCCTAAAAGTTTGGTAAAAACATTCCAAATTTATGAGACTAAACAGCAGTTTCCTGACCTTGATTATGAAATACTAAACAGATTTGCATGTTCTTTGCGTTCATTTTTTACAACTATTGTGGAAGGATTAATTCCTCCCAATCGTCGACGAGCTGACACTGAAATGTTCAGTTTAACAGCAAAAAGCTTGGCAGCTTCTCTTGCCAAAATTTATCATGGAAATCTTAGCTTTAATGGGCACTCTAGTGTATCAGGACTGGAGTCATCACTCTCTGCAAAGTGCCAGTACCTAGGAAAGGTTGTGGATGACATGGCAGCAATTATTTATAATAGCAGAAGGCATGTATGTAATATGGAAATGGTTAATAATTTTCATGCATATGGCACTATTAAGGAGCTTCTCATTTCATTTAAGGCAACAAGTGAGCTGTTCTGGACACTTCCACAAGTCTCACTGTTGATTATGGAAACTGAACATGAGAAGCAGAGTGATTATGACAAGTTAGAGCATAGCTCATGGTTGCTAGAGACCTTACAGAGTTATTGCAGACTTTTGGAACACCTGGTCAATTCTTCTACGCTTCTATCACCATCCTCTGTATCACAATTACTAGTTCAAACTGTTTCTGGTGGGTCTTGCTCTGTTCCAGGGGACCCTGAGGCCTTTGTCCATATGTTACAGACTCAGGTGCTAGATTCTGTTCTTCATTTATGGAACCATTCATTGTTCCCTTATTGTAGCACAATTTTGATTACATCTGTGATAACTATCATCAATCATATATATTCTGGCATAGGTGATGTGAAAAGCAGGAATGGAGGTCCTAGAAGTGCAAATCAATGTTTTATGGCTCCTCCTCCCGATGAGTCTGCAATCTCTTTGATTGTGGAAATGGGCTTCTCAAGGGAAAGAGCACAGGAAGCCTTAAGGCATGTGGAATCAAGCAGTGTTGAAATGGCCATGGAGTGGTTGTTCAGTCATCCCGAGGAGCCTGGGCAAGCAAATGATGATCTCGCACAAGCTCTTGCTCTATCATTGGGTAGTTCTGTGGAGTCCCCCCAGGAAGATACCAGTGAGACATTAAGAGATGCACTAACTGAAGTTACAGTTCCTGAAGCTCCCCCAGTTGAGTACATACTAGCTACTTCTATGAAACTGTTACAAAGTACAGATTTAATAGCCTCCCCCTTGACTGATTTGATTGTAACTTTGTGTAACCAAAATAGAGGTCAAGACCGTCTTAGAGTAGTTTCGCATCTTATTGAGAAGCTAAATCTCTTTAAAGTGGATAGTCCTGAAAACTATACTGGTCCCCTAAGTATAATTTCTCATATTTTGGCTTTAGTTCTGGTGGAGGGTGGCAGTGAAAAGGAGATTGCTGCAGACAATGGTATTGTCAGCATTACATTGGATATTTTGATGAACTTCAAGATTACAAATGCTGCAGGAGGAAATGTTTTGGTTCCCAAGTGGGTGACTGCTTTATTACTCATACTGGGTCAAATGTTGCAGTGCGATTCTCCAATATCACCAGATAGTCCAGATGCAGCAGAAACTGGTGCAAATTCCCTTGTCAATGCTTCTGAAGATGCAACTTCGTCTACTACTGTCTCTGCAAAAGAAGGTAAAATCATGAATTTAGATACTTGTAAACAAGATAAGAATCTATTTGTGCGGATTTTAGGAAGGACACTGGGTTACATGACTATTGACGAGCATCAGAGAGCAATGGATATTGCTTGTAACTTCATATGTCACCATGTTCCTGCAACTACAATGCAGGCCGTCCTTAAGTTATGTGTCGGGCTAACAAAGTCACATCTTATAGCAATTCAGTTTCTTGAGAGGGGAATCTTGACTAACCTTTTCAGTCTCCCTAGAAGCTGTTTATTCCCAGGTTTTGACAATGTGGTAGCGGCCATCATATATCACCTGCTTGAGGATCCTCAAACTCTTCAAATTGCCATGGAGGTGGAGATACGGCAGAGTCTAATGAGCCTTATAAATCAGCACGATGGTTTTGTCACTCCTAAAAAATTCTTGACATCTATGGCTCCAGTTATTTCCAGAGATCCTTCGATTTTCATACGGGCTGCAACCTCAATTTGTCAGTTAGAATCTGTGGGGGAGAGTCCCAATATCATTTTAAAGGAGAAAGAAAAGGACAAGGACAAGGAGAGAGAGAAGGAAAAGAAAAAGGATAGAAAGAAAAACAAAGCAATTGGACAGGTTGAGACTAGTATACCACCTGTTGATTATGTGCAGGTCCAAGAGGAATTAGGGAGGCTGCATGATGGTTCAGTTAAATATACAAAGGGGCATAAGAAGGTTCCTTGTAGCTTTACACAAGTAATATACCATCTACTGGAGATCATCCTTCACTATCCACTTGAAAGCAAGCATGAACCATGTACAGGTCCTACAGTATGTATGGAGGTTGATGAACCTGCTTCCAAGGATAAAGGGAAATCAAAAATCGATGAGATAAAGAAACCAACAGGTGATGGTGTTTCTGAAAGTTCTGCAGAGTTGGCAAAAGTGACATTTGTTTTGAAGTTGATGAGTGATATTCTTCTTATGTATATACATGCAGTAAGTGTTGTGCTGCAATGTGATTCAGAGAGTAGCCAGGGATGTGGGCCTTGCCACCTAGGAACAGACCTCATAGGGCATAGTGGGATTTTGTATCATGTGTTGCATAGGCTTCTCCCATGCAATTTTGATACATTGAAAGAAAATGATTATCAGTGGAGAGAAAAGTTGTCTGAAAAAGCTTCTTGGTTTCTGGTTGTTCTATGTTGTAGATCCAGTG
>SNQJ01S0056222.1:38154-48846 GCA_010110895.2 Picea sitchensis
TTTTGTATCATGTGTTGCATAGGCTTCTCCCATGCAATTTTGATACATTGAAAGAAAATGATTATCAGTGGAGAGAAAAGTTGTCTGAAAAAGCTTCTTGGTTTCTGGTTGTTCTATGTTGTAGATCCAGTGAAGGAAGAAAACGAGTAGTTAGTGAGATTGTGAGGGCACTGTCATCAGATGCAAATTCTGAAAAAAAAAGTTTAAAGCATGTGAGGCTTCCTAATAGGAAGCTACTTTCTTTTGTTGATCTAGTGACTTCACTTCTTTCAAAACATTTACCTGGAAACATGGCAGCACCAGGATACTTTCCTGATATGGCAAAAACAATGATTGATGCTGGGATGGTTCAAGCTCTAACAAGTACACTTCAGGTGATTGACTTGGATCATCCGGAAGTCCCCAAACTTGTAAATCTTATATTGAAGTCTTTGGAGGTTTTAACGAGAGCTGCTAACTTTGGACAGCAAGTTTATAAGACTGAAGGTAGCAATAAACAAAAGCCTCTAGCTGCAGTTGAAGGGACAGAATATCAGATGAGCTTGCCTTATAATGGTGAAGAAGCCCAACCAGGATGTGGTCAAAATACAGAGAGGGAAGAGCAGCAGGTGACTAATTTAGCACAAAATGAAAGGCATAGTACAGAGGTTACTTCTGAGTCAACAAGGGGTCTAGAAGAAAATCAGAATGGGAGCATGGAACATGATGTGGCTACAGCAATGGACAGAAATGTAGAGGCTCACCCTGTAGTGGAACATGGATTGGAGTTCATGCATGCAGTTGAAGAAGCTGTCATTCTGCATGATTCAGATGCTGTTGAAATGACTATCCAAGTTGGGCACAGGGCATATGATGGTACTGCTACAGAAGATGAAGAAGGTGATAGGGGTGATGATGGTGAGGATAATGTTGAAGAGGCTAATCAAGATGATGATGGTGATGAGGAGGATGGAGGAGAAAAAGGTGCTACTCATATGTCATTATCTGATACAGCTATGGAGGACCATGAAGATGATGTTCTCAGGGATGAATATGAGGATGAGATGATTGAGGAAATGGATGAAAATTTTCATGGGAATTGTGTGCTTGAGGTAAGGTGGAGGGAAGGGCTAGATAGATTAGATCAGTTGCAGCTATTGGGGCGTCTTGGGGGTGGTAGTTTCATAGATATTTCTGCAGAACCTTTTCAGGGAGCAAATGTGGATGATTATTTTGGCCTTAATCGATCAGTTGCAGTTGATCAGCATCGCCAAAGACCTGTGATTGAGCGATCTGGATTAGATCTTGGAGGTGCTTTTCAGCATCCTCTACTTACCAGGCCTAGCCAGTCTAGCAATCCAAGTGGAAGCATGTCTAGAGATGCAAATGCTGTATCATTCGGGAGTTTTAATGTTGCTCACTTTTACATGTCTGATGCTCTTATTCAACCCCCTGACCATGCAAGGGATTTTCCACTTGGTAACCACAGGGTGGGAGGTCCACTATCTTCACTTGAGTTTCGTGTCAATCCTTTGTATTTAACAAGAAGAAGAGCTCTAGGTGATGGCCGGTGGACTGACAATGGTCGAGCACAGGCAGAGGCTCAAGCTGCAGTCATGGCCCAAGCAGTAGAGGAACAATTTATTCATCAGTTGTGTAACTTAACTGAAGTTAATGATCATCCCGGACAGGGTTTGGTTGAGAGTACAGATCATCAAGATGGAAGACTGCAAATAACTATACCTCTAGGAGATTTTGACTCTCAAAGCATCTTGACAATGAATAGGATTAGTGAACAACAATACATAGAATCTCAAGTGACTGAAGTCAAAACAGCAGTGACTCAAGAGACTGAAAATATTGAAGACAACGGTTCAGGATTCACAGAGTTCATTACTCAAAATAGAGTTGAGGTGGATGCCACGTTAGCAGAGGAAGGTGGTGAAACGACGCTAAGGAGTTCAGATTCTGGATGTCAAGATGGTGTTGGAATTGTTTCTAATATAGATCAAAGTTCTGGTGGTTTGGGAGTTGAAACTGGAAGTGCAAATAGACATCCAGAAATTGAACATAATCCAGTTGCTCTGATGCCAGCAGCGCATGATTTAGTGTTTGGATGTCAAGATAGTCAGGAAACTGGTACAATGTTGGTTGAAAGTCTCCATTCTCTTGGAGTTGAGAGTAGAAGTGCAGATGGATTCCTAGAAACTCAGAGGCAATCCAGAATTCTAAGTGTGGGAGCTTCCAATGTTGGTGTTTTGGATACAGCACCAGGCAAGACAAATGAAGAAGTCACTCTTAGTTTAGTTGAAGAAATACAAAGGACAGACCTAGATAATGAAGATGAACAGGCAGCTGCTGATCCAAATCACACATCAAATGAAGCACCTTCTCAACAAGTTCAAGGATTTGTCGAAGTTGATATTGAGTGTGAACAAGTTGATAGAAACAATGGCGATGCAGGTGCTAATGCTATTGATCCTACATTCCTGGAGGCAATTCCAGAGGATCTTAGGGCTGAAGTTTTAGCTTCTCAGTATGCTCAACCTGTTCCAGCTGCAAATTATGGACCTCCTGCAGAAGAAATTGATCCCGAGTTTTTGGCAGCTCTTCCTCAAGACATCCAAGCAGAAGTTTTGGCACAACAACATTCTCAAAGAGTTCTCCAAGCTCATCAAGCCGAAGGCCAGGGTGTTGATATGGACAATGCTTCATTTATTGCTACTTTACCCACTGATCTACGTGAAGAGGTTATTTCCTTTTACTCATTCTTGCTACTATGTGCTGGTTCTTCATAGACTCGTACAAATATTCATGTCTTATTTACATTGTCAATGCAGGTTCTTTTGACTTCCTCAGAAGAAGTACTTGCTTCCCTGCCATCGCCACTGCTTGCTGAAGCACAAATGCTAAGGGACAGAGCAAGGAGTCACTATCAGGCTCATAGTCTCTTCGGAGTGGACCATAGGCCTAGTGGCAGACAAAACAGTATGGCAAACGATGGCCAACCAACAATAGACCCAGGTACTGTTCACAGTGTTGGTCTGTCATTAGGGAGCAAGCTCAGTTCCTCACTTGTCAATGGTGTAAAGGTGAAGGAAGTTGAAGGGAAGCCTTTGGTAGATACTACTGCTCTGAAATCACTGCTCCAGCTTTTGAGGCTAGCTCAGGTATGTACTTTTTCTTATCCTCATACTTGAGATTTTAGTATGTACCTGTGTTAAAAGATGGATATGCTGTTAACCTGTTCCATGAAGGCTTTTTTTTCGATGATTATGTGTCATCAACTACTCCATGAACTTTGAAATGAGCTGAACAACTATTGCTTCTTTTGTAACTACTTCAAGGTTATTTTATTTTATTGAAATTTGGTTACATTGAAAAGGATGCTAGAGTAGGTGACATACTTGATGCTCTTAAGCTTGCAAATCTATGCAAGAGTACCCAAAGTGGAAGACTTTTATCTGTATCCACCCTTCTGAAAGAGCTAAAGACTAGAGTTGTAGTTTGCAATTGGATGTTCACAGTTTTTTCAATGTTGAGCAAGTATGATCTGTGTTTTGGGTACTATGGAAGTACCAACACATAGGTATATTAATAATAACTATTTAGGTAAATGTGCTATTTTACGAAGAGATTTGCATATGCGCTAATCTAACAGAACTTACAGAAGAGATATGCACTAATAGCCTAATATTAGACAGATATAACCTATGTTGCATGAGTTTCTGGAACCGCAGGATGGGGGAAAGGGTCTCTGGATTGGCTAGAGCACACCCCCAAAATTTTTAGGGGATGGCTGGCTGTATATATATATATATATATTTCTGTCCCTCCTTCTCCGGAATATCCTAATAGAAGGTGGCTCAACTGCGAGTCACGAGCAACTAGTAACCCCGAGGGATTCAAGTGGATTTGAACTTGTGACCTCCCCATCGGCAATATGCATTGGGTGGATGGTTCAACTGATTAAGCTTGGAATATCTGAATAGAGGGTGGCTCAACTGCCAGCCACAATAGCAGCTAGTAACCTCGAGGGACTCAACCAGATTTGAAGTTGTGACCTATGGCCTCCCCATCGGCAATACGCCTTGGGTGGATGGTTCAACCAATAGCTTAATCCGTTGAACTATCCACCCAAGGCCTATTGCTGATGGGGAGGCCATAGGTCACATGTTCAAATCCGGTTGAGTCCTATCGGGGTTACTAGCTTCTATTGTGGCTCGCAGTTCAACCACCCTCTATTTGGATATTCCAGGGAAGAGGGGGGGATCTTGTGAGGTTTTCCTTGGAATGTTGAGTCCTATCCGGGTTACTAGCTTCTATTGTGGCTCGCAATTCAACCACTCTTTATTTAGATATTCTAGGGAAGAGGGGGGGATCTTGTGAGGTTTTCCTTGGAATATATATATCCCAAGGGGTTGGCTCAATTTATTGTTGCCAATGTTGTTGGGCATTTGGCTAATCCATGCTTAGGTACCTAGTTTGAATCCTCTTGGGTGAGGCACACTAGTCTACGCCAACGGATCTACTAGGGATGCCATCCATGAATGTGGGGAAGCATCCCTTGGGTTTTCTTGTAAGGTTTTACTAGGAAAAAATATTTAAAAATACAAAAAATTATTTAGAATTCACAGAAAACATGAATTATGAAATAGAATTATTTTATTGCATGAATATTGATTTTTAGAAATAAGCAAGTGTCAAGTACATAGTCTGTTTATGAAATTAAAAAATCCAACTAAAACTCAGTACTATAATAATAATAAATAAGAAAAACCTATTGTACCTAGTAGTCCCATTGACCTATTTATGGCCATTCATTGGACATTAATAAAATTATCTTATTTTATATTAATACACGAAACTATTTACTACAATTAAATTGTTGAACTTCCAAATTTCATTGGCAAACTCCTTGATGGATGATTTCAAGAACAAATGTCTACTCTTGCAACGAATGGCAGCTCCAAAGGAAAATGCACACAGGTAGAGTGTGAGACATTTTCATGAGAATGGAATAATATGAGATAAAATAATTTTATTAATGTCCAACAAATGACCACAAAAGTAGGTCAATGGGACTGAAAGTTACAACAAGTATGAGTACAATGTGGGAGTGCAGTCACAACTCCTTGATAATGCTGAAAATAACATAAATAAAGAACCCTAAAGTAGTGTAGCCTCAAAAAGTATATAACCATGACAAAGGTACAGTGATCCAAAATAAAAGTGAGTATGCCCATACAATGTCCCCATTTGTGGATTCCCCTGCCCTGCAGTCAGAGGCAACCTTATGAGTTTATGTCATCCTGACCAGAGTAAAATGAGGATAACAGTGACCTCGGGCAATTTGGAGGAGCTATATGGGGCCTGTTATCCACCAAGTTGCGCTATGGTGAATTTCCAGCGAGTCGCCAAAGATTGAACATTATTGTTCAAAATTCAGATTTCAGAAATTCAGCCGGTCAAAAAGACCACCTGGTTACTCTACATTTCCATAAAAAAAATTGTAATAAGAGGTGTTGGCATGATGAATTTGTAAAAGGTCTTAGCCACCTTAAGTCCTAAGCGTGAGTTATACTCTGGAGTGTAGAGGTGTTGGTATGATGAATTTGTAAAAGGTCTTAATAATTAAGTCCTGTAATGTGAGTTATACTCGAGTGTTTTTTCACTTACTAATTATTTGCCGCCAAAGGACATTTATAATTTATGAGCACTCAATCCCTCCAGAGTCAGAGTATATGCTCATGGTTGGGGGCTCGAGCATGGATCTAAGCCTAGTGTCTCCATGTATATAACCATTCTAAGAATTATCCTAGAGTCTTATGGAAATGTATTAAGTCCCCAGGTTTTTTATTTTTTCATAATTAAAAAATTGCTTAATTCAGCAATTTTAATTAAAAATAAAGATATATTAAAAGTGTAGGCTTGGGCACCAACAGCTATGGGATACCTCCATTTTGGACCTTGTATAACCATGTTACCTAATTACCCACTTATTTCAGTAAAATTAGTGATTTTCATCATCAAAATTGATTTTTACCCTCAAACCCAAAAGGCATTTAATTCAATAAAATCAGCCAAGTCAAAATGAAAAAGATAAAGGGGACAAGTTTGGAGAAACTCTGAACAAGTAAAGTCAAAGGTAGTGGGGAAGGGAGACAGATGAATCCCATTTAAGTACTTGATTGATTGAGTATTCACATAGATTATGAGCATATTGAGTTAGGAGGTGCTCTCGAGAGGCAGTGGCTTTTGAGGTGGCAGCCCATGGGTGCTAGGAGGGTGGCCTCCCTTTGTTTCCAGGATTTGGTTTCTTGACTGGTAGGAGTGTGGGAGGAGGTGTTCACCTCCACACTGGCACCATTGCTCAATGACTCTGGTGCCTCCCTTGAGGAGGCCGCCTCTCCTTTGGTATTATCACCCCTTTCGTAGAGTGTAAATAATGAGCCTCTCCCTTCATTCAAGTAGTTGGAGCTGACTGAGAGAGACTGACATTGTAATATTTTTTCATTTGTGAATAAAGAAACACTTTGGAGGGGTCAAGAAGGTGTGCTATGCATGTGTGGATACAATGATGTCAATCTATGCTTGATCTAGTGAGGTGACATTTGTCTAATTCTTTTTTTAAGTTTGTTATCTTGGCTTTTAAAGGGATGCTATCATCTTGAAAAAATAGGATTTCCGATTCAGTTTACTGCTATTCTATTGTCCATTTGCTTTAGAGATTTTGATGCATATGTGTGCTTTGTTTTAATCAACATACCTCAAGTTTCTTATGTAGTGACACCATTTGCTGTAACGTTTATGTGTAAGTGACGCAAGACTTACATGTTCATGTTTTGGATGGGTGGAATAAAGCCTGCTCGTTTCCAACAACTTCAAGGATTCAAAGACTCCAACTCTCCTAGTCTATCTTGAAGACTCCGAACTGTTCTGTGTTGGCTCTTCAAGGCTACAATTTTTCCTCTCTTCCTTTCTCAAGAAATCTGTAAAATTGCTTAAGCATTTATTAAGTTACTTCTCTTAGACAGCATTTCGATTCTTCAAAAATCAGAATTTTATCTAAGTAGTAGTTTTAAAAGATTAGATTCTAGAGTTCTTGTTTCAATTTTGTTATCTTAATCTAGATCTAGCTCAAAGAAAATCAAATTTTGTTAGTATTTTATTTCCAAATTTAAAGGTTGAAGTTTGATTCATTTGGGTGATCTCAATAGTTTTATTTAGAAAACTATCAGTTTGCCATACCAACAACAAAAGCACCATGAATCAGTTTTTAGCTTTGAGTTCCTGGGTTAAATTTTACTAAATTTGCAAAGTAATTTTAGAATTTTTTTGGTTTGACCATAACTCAAGACACTTTAAAGTGCTTTAGCATCTTTTAGCCTCAAGTTCATTGTTTTGTGCAGGCTGACAAAAAGATAAGAGGAAATTCTGTCCATCTTGGGTGGATTAGGAGCATTCGAGACCCCCGGAAGCACCATTTCTACTTCATAGTTCTTTACAAAGTTTTACAAAGCCAGGACCCCTAATGAACGGTCACAAGTCATTCCAATAAGCATTGTACAAGGATCATAATAAATCAGTGAGCCTATAAGTTACAGCTCTTCATTCCCCCTGGGGGAGCTGTGTGTCCGGTGGTTGTGTCAATTTTTACATATTGTTAGCTTAGATCACCAATTCCGGCAGAATTAATTGTTAGAATAGTTTCAATTAAGTATTTTCAATTTATAAATAAACCATCCCCCACGAATTCTAAAGGGCATGGTCGGGCTGGATTTAGTAATTATCACACATTTCATTTTCGTTGAAAAAAAATAAACTATCCCTCAAATAATTCTAAAGGGCCCCGGCTCAGCAGGATCTAGTGCAATGGCTCAAACTTTTTCAGTCTTAAAATAAACCAAATTCCCCTCTCAAGCAGCCTCCCACTTCCGCCATGCAGCTCATTGCCCTCGACCGCTTCGAGTAAGTTCATACACCGTATCGGGTCGCTGGTCGATAGTTTTACTCAGGACAACTCGAAGTTGTTATCTGATGCTAGAAAACGCCTTTGAAGTGACCTAAGAAGGCATGGCCCTCTCTGACCTCGCTTCCCACCCATTTTGGACATCCAACACTTTGAGTGAGTTTTAATGGTGAGACCATTTGCCTCTCAGAAGCTCTCCGCAAGTTTCCAAGAAAAGAGTTAACCTTCAAGGAGGCTCAAACCATTTCACTAATCAACTTCTTTAATTTTACCCCTTAATAAAACACGCTTTTAACTACACCTTCACTCCATTCTCATTAAGGCACCGGTCTCAAATTTTCATATTCAGCAAAGCTACAGGCTTCAATACATAATACATAATTGGTTATATATTTAATGTAATGCAACTTGCACCTAACAATTGTCTCAAAGATCCTTTTGATGCAAGTTAATGTTCATTTGATTATATATATATCGTGGTGAATGTTTATGTATTCATGTTTTATTCAATATATATGGTTAATGGTTTCCAGAATAACAAACTCCTAGATTTCAATTTTCATTTAGCTTAAAAGCCTTAGTATTTTTGTTAGGGACACCCCCTTGGTTTCTAGGAGTTGGCCTTCCACGAGAGGAGTTGAGGATTAGGTGACAACACCTTAACTCTCACTTGCCCCCAAGGACACACCGAGTGGATTGAAGATTTCTTCCACGTCTCCCAGGTGTGTATAAGGCGGCAACATGGCCTAGGCTAGTCCATTCACCATCTTTCATCATTAGGATCATTTCCACACAATTCGCTCTTGGTTTCGTGGCATTCCGACGATTTCCGTAATTTTTGGGTTTTTATTGAGCATACTTTTATTAAATATACTGAAGGTATTATTTGGATCATATTATCTGAGGGGATACCTTCGTGCAAGAGCTTGTTGGAACCGGGATGAACAGATCTAAAGGTTGAGATGATGAGAAAGAGACTCCGACCTTCGAGAATGTCTTAAAAAACCAATTAATCACTTTTCGGCATTAAAAAGAGTTATAAAAAGGGGTGTTTAAGTGATTTAAAATTTATAAAAGTCACTTTACTTATTAAAAGGGTAAAATGGTCCGAAAAAGGGTCAATGAGGAGATAAAAGGAAAATGAGGGCGCTTTCTCTCATTATGCAATTGATATTTTTCTAAAAAAAAATTGAAAGAGCTCTTGTGGCTTCGGCTCTTGGGACGAAAAACCCTAGAGAGATTGGAAGATTGGTTTCGGTGGTGAGACCATCCACCCTCGCTGGTCAAAGGGAAGAGATCATCTAGATTTCATCATTGTGCTTCATTGGTAGTAGAGTTTATCCTTTGGTGGCTGAGTTTCTTCATGTGTGACTGAGTTTTATTTTTCTGGCGGCCGACTTTTTGTTTGCAGAAGATGTTTGGCTTGAGGAGGCCAAGTTTTTCCCATTACTGGGTCGTATCTTTTCATTGGGGGTCGAGTTCTCTCTATTCGGTCGAGTTTTGGGTTGAAGGGGCGATTTACTACTAGCTGGGCAAATTTCTGAGTAGAGGGGCCGAGTCTGGTTGAAAGGGGGCCGAGTTCCTGCAGAAGGGGGCGTATTTCTCTTTGCTGGGCGAGTCTATGGGCAGCAGAGACAGAGTTTAGGGTGCTGGACAAGTTTCCTTCCATTCTGAGCAGCGATTCTTAGTGTGGGCGTCGATTCCTTTATCAGTGGGCCGAGAACTCTCTTGCTGGCCGAGTTTTCTGTGCGGGCAAGTCACACTTACCTGTGTGGCTGTCATTGGTGGCTGGGTACGGTTTATTAGCTGTTGGAGAGGTCGAATACAGGGGTGGGAACCTACAGAACTGTCCACAACATTCTGGGTGGCTGCAAATACCTTGCTGGGCAGATTTCACTCGTCTTACAGGCTTGTTCAATTAGCTGTGAGTTACTACATCAGATCTCCACCTACAGGACCATCTATATAAGCATTTTGTAGAGGCAACAAAAGGAAATACAACCCAGGTTTTGTCATCAATTGTTATTGCACTGTTGCTGGGTTTTCTATATGCATTTCTGCAGTCATGTATATTTAATATAGCAAATATCTTGAGTTCTGTTATGGTATTATTTGTAAGCTCTCAGCAGTGATTAAAACTACACATAAACTGTTGTGAAATTAATTGTATGCCAACTGTTTGATTTAATGCATGAGCCAAAATACCATTAACTTTTAAGTCACAACACATAAATACAATAACAACAGCAAATAAGGGGCAGTTTACAACTGTGAGAAAAAGAAGGGTTTATACAGGGGTATTGGGGTGTGTGACCAAGTGTTTGACAAAAACACTGAACCATAAATACTCCTAGACTGCTACAACAACCAAATAAGAAGGTACTGTTAAGTTTTTGGCTCAAGCATGAGGTTTATTTATTTTTCTGTTTAGCATTAATGAACCATACACAATAGCTGCAGTAACAATAACTAGCTGCAGTAAACCAAGATCACAAGAAGAATAACCATGCACAAGAACACAAGAAATATCCTGGGAAACCCTTCTACACAAGGGAAGAAAACCCAACAATCCTTTGCTATATTCTCAAAAGAAGATCTCCCATCCACCACCAAACCTAGCACACAAAAGGGTGTTGCAGTTCTCATAATTTCAGACCTCAACTTCTGAAATCATGAGATGACACAATGATAAGTGTGTAATCCTCAATGGGGATTCACCTTTATTTATACAAAACTTATCA